>JBBPJZ010000182.1:0-30958 GCA_038089015.1 Chalciporus aff. trinitensis
GTCGATGAACTTTTAACTTCAATGTAAATTATATTCTCGCACGCTGCGTGTATTTTGTCACTATAACCTCGACCCTAGCACATCTTCCTTGCTTTTGCTTATACGCTACCAGCTTTTTATTGGGTAAATGTGTATGCTCGCTCTTAATGCCCACCGTACCTGTGTAGTCTACATGCTTTATTCTGAAAGGCGGAACAGAAGACGAAGATAATGTATTAGTGCAATTCAAGGTGGAATTAGTGATATGCCTAAACGACTAATTCCCCTTCCACGCTACCAGGTTCAAGGCCCAGGCGGGGCAAGACTGCCTCGTAGCGATCCAGATCCGCGTTCCTCAGATAATTGAGTACCTTAGCTCGTTCGTGGACGAGTTTGCGCAAGCCCCTGCGATTCGCGACATCCTTCCGGAACCGTAGCAGATGTGCCCACAAATTCCGGATCTGGTACGTCAAGAGAGCAGCTGGAGGAAGGTGAGTGTCTGAAGGAGATGAGACGTTAACGTGACTACTCATACCTTGGACCTCCGGCCGACCTGTGTCGTTTGGTTGCTCAGCGGTTGAGAATACTGCAATTATACGTCTGCGATTTTCGAAAGCGAGACCTTTCGCGTTTGCATTCCGGAGGTCGACAACTTTCGCGAACATGTTCGCTTTTTGAAGCTCCTCCTTCATAGCGTTCGCGACGTTCTCCAGCGTGTCGTCGTTGAACGTCGTTGTATCCCGCTCGGCCGTCAAGCTGGGCAACACTTCGAAGAGCAATTTCTTCCCTTCGCCTCCTTCAATCCCATAGCTCAGATGTGCGGGTATATCCACTTCGCCTTCGTGGAAGCGCACGACCTGGGACTCGGCGACACCGGAGGAGAGAATCTCCTGCGTAAGGATGGCCTTTTGAAGGTCACATCCTATCCACTTGTCGGTCTTGTTGTATTCGGAACCAAGGACGGCGTAAAGGCGAGCTGCGTCTTTGGCTTGTTTGGCGTTTATCTTTTTCTGTGCCCTCGAGACTGTTTGCTTCGCTTGACGGATCGCGGAGGTGTGCATCTCTGCCCGGCTGGAGGACGCGAGAGAGCGGGAAGCTGTGTGTAGAGTGAGGGGATCATTACCCGAACGTGCATGTGGACGACTTACCCTGCGTGAAACACGTCCTGAACATGGTATGACACTCGCCAGGAAATAACTTGAAAGTGCAAAGACCCAAAACGTAGTCGGTCGCGTTTCAATTATAGTCCAGCGTGGGAAACTGCCAGCCGAGGCACTATAAGAACCTTTCCTCGCAAATTTTAATCTCTTCTTCAAGGGAGAATGCCACGCTGCTCGATGTAGACTTCTCTACCGTCGTTGACAGTGCCAGTGACTTCGAATCCGAAGTCCTGATCTCTCAAGAGCATTCACCAGCTTAGGAAGTGTCGTATCGACGTTTATGCAGGACACGGCATGTCGACATCAGTCTGGAACATCCTTTCCTCGTCGTTATCTCTATGTATCGTTGCGTACCACTTTTCAAAATTATCATTATAATTCAGAACCACCCTTTTGTCTTATTCGTCTGAAGACACCTGGGCACCTTGGTATGTTGGATTCATCGCAGGATCAGCTGAGACATTGCAGACAAAAACCACTCATCCACTTCTTGGACAACAGTATTGAAGACATGGCTGATAATTTACACGGGCTATAACACATGCTATCACGACTTTCAGGCAAGGTTACACTCTTTCTCTACATCCGCAAGGTGTTTCCCCCACTTCCCTTCGTCCCAGGAACAGACCCTGGCCCATTCGTCCTGTCGGAAAACCCTCTTGAACCACAGAAGGTAGCATGCAACGATAATGTCCACATAAGAAAAGGTATCTCCCATCATCCACTTTCCGTCAAGCTTATCATACCACAGCTTCGCGGAATTAAAAGCTTTCTCGGCGACTTCCCAATGACCCTCTCGAATCGGCCCTTCAGGAGACCATTGGTCGACTTTGGCGCCCAGGCTTTCCTCCCTTGTCCTCACGAAGTATTCCGCGCTGCGCTCGTTCAAAATCTGTGACGAGCGCAGTAAGAAGAACCTGAAAGAAGTACCCAACAGCACGCTGGTAGAGACGTTAAAGGCGCTGATCAGGCCTTTGGAGTTGTTCGGGAAGACGGGTTTTTCGGGGTAGGTCTTGTCGAGATACTCGGCGATAACGAAGGAATCGGTGACGAGAGCACCAGTGTTGGGATCGCTGAGGACGGGGACCGTGTATTGCTCTGAACCATCACGTTGTTTGAGTGGCAAGGCGCCGAGCTCTTTGAGCGTCGGAGCGATATCTGGGTACTCAACCCAGACAGTCTCGAACGGCAGGTTCTTGTAGCCCAAGACAAATCTAGACAACGTGATCAACGGGGGGGGAAACCCCGTGACATGGTCGCTCGCACCTAGGTTTTGCAGGGTTGGGCGTCCAGTTGTTGCCTGGAAGCTTGGAGGGGATGTCGTAGAGGATGAGCGGCAACATTGTGAAGTGTCGGTTGATCTCTTCAGCTGGAATCCGTCCGCATCTTATCTGGTTGCCAACAGTTGCCAGTTCAATGGGGTTACTACTTCTGTGACCGAGTCGTGGGTGTTAGCTTCATCAGCATCTCTGTCATCACCGAGGGAATTTCCGCTTGCATTATGCTTTCTCCATACAGTTTGATTGAATTTCTATAAGTGAAATCGGGCCCTGAGTCAAACAAGCAAAGGGATACACATGGCGACTCTGGTGATTTGTTCAGATGGTGTAAGTCAGGGGTCAAAATACCAAAGATGGAACCGTGTGAAAGTGCCAGGTTTTGCTCGAAAAGAGAGTAAGTTATGTACAGGAGGACTACACCAATGGCGCCGACGAAGAAACGAACGGCTGGGTCATCTCCCAAAACCCGCTCCTCCACCTCCAAAGACGTCTCCCTCAAAAAAGTCAAAGGAGAGAACTTCTATCGCAATGCCAAACAAGTCGCTAAAGCCAAAATGCTCACTGGGGGGAAGGCCGTCCGGGATAAGGATGGAAACATTATCAAGGCGGCTGCTTTCCAGAAGGGAGAGAGTGAAACCACCCCGGGACGTGTGCAGCCTGACCGACGATGGTTTGGTGCGTGTGCTATCGTTAAGATATTTTATGATTGAATCGCTAATGAGGAGCGTCACTCATCAGGTAATACGAGAGTAATCTCTCAGACTGCACTCGATCACTTTAGAACGAGTCTATCCACCAAAAAGGATGATCCATATTCAGTCCTTTTGCGCCGAAACAAACTCCCTATGGCACTGCTCGACGATGCAGCCAACCCGAATATCCGCAAGGTGAGTCTTGATCATGATATGCGTGCACCCCATAATTAGACCATGCCACTAGCGATCACATATTGTAGAGACTGAACCATTCAATGAGACTTTTGGTCCAAAGGCTCAACGCAAAAGACCAAGGCTGGATGCTGGAACGTTCGAAGAACTCGGCAAACTTGGTGCAGCAGCTGCGGATGAAGCTGAACGGACTGATGCCGCTATCGAAGGACCTTCTGGTTCGTGCAGCTGGGTTTCATCTCAGCCCCTTTGCTGACGATGTGTTTAGAGGAGGCACAGGACGTCCTGGTTGGAGACTTCCAACCTGTGCATGCCGATTACATCGAACCCATCTTCGCCAAGGGTACCTCGCGGCGCATATACGGAGAACTCTATAAGGTGATAGATTCTTCGGACGTTATCTTGCACATTCTGGACGCTCGCGATCCTCTCGGGACAATGTGCGAGTCCGTGCTAGAATATCTGAAGAAAGAAAAGGCACACAAGCAGGTCGTTCTCGTTCTCAACAAGTGCGACTTGGTACCCAGCTGGGTGACAGTAAGTATTTGCCCGCGTGATTCTTGCTCGTGTACCGACCACCTTCGTATAGGCAAGATATATACAACACCTTACACCAAGATACCCTACGATCGCATTCCACGCATCGCCTAACCACTCGTTTGGCAAGGGCTCTCTTATTCAGCTCCTTCGCCAGTTCTCGCGACTTCACTCGGACAAGAAGCAGATTTCTGTGGGATTTGTAGGATACCCCAACGTCGGGAAAAGTAGTGTAATAAATACCCTCAAAAGCGGCAAAGTCTGTCGCGTTGCGCCTGTACCGGGCGAAACCAAGGTTCGCCCCTTTCTAGGTTGCGTGACAGAACTCACCGTCTCCTCAGGTCTGGCAATATATCACGCTAACCAAAAAGATCTATCTGATCGACTGCCCTGGTATCGTTCCCACCTCTGCGCACGATTCACAAACCTCGACAGTTCTCAAGGGTGTCGTCCGCGTCGAAGCCCTTCCCACCCCCTCGGAACACATACCCACACTCATGCAACGCGTTAAACCGTTGTATCTATCCCGCACATACGATGTTCCTCTTCCGGATCCAGACGATCCGACTCGTGGGTGGGAGCCCGAAGACTTTTTGAATGCACTCGCGAAGATGAAGGGTCGCCTCCTCAAAGGCGGGGAGCCCGATGTAGATGGCGTCGCTAAAATTATTCTGACCGATTGGGTCAGGGGTCGTATACCGTTTTTCGTTCCACCTCCTGAGCGACCCGAGGAACTCAACAAGGCCGAAGCGAAGTTGAAGGCAAAAGATAAGGGGAAGGGGAAGGCAAAAGCGCAAGAAACGGAAGAGGAGAAGGAGGTGATGAGCGTTAAGCAGAACCTCAAGTCGATTTTACAAAAGAACACGTTCCTTGCTGAGGATATCCAGCCTCTGGAGGATGAAGGTGATACCGAGGAAGAGGAAGAGACTACGCCGGAGGATGACGAAAGCCGGGAGGGATCGGACGAAGCGGACGAAAATGACGAGGAGGAACTGTCGTGGAACGACGTATTTAAGGAGGAGGCTGGCCCAATTTCAGGTGGCAAGGCCTCAAAAGCGCCCGCACAATTCGTCAAAGGTGCGGACTCTGACTTTGCACTGTGGTTATTGGTTGACAGTATCTCCAGATGGTAATCCAGGGGACATTCCTTCGGACGAAGAGCCGTCCTCCCGTCCCAAGAAAGAGCCTCGAATGAAGACCAGCAAAGTACACCGTTGCTCTTATCTCATACACCGTTCTTTCGCTGACGTCTATACAGAAAAAGGCCGAAAACTTCTACACGAATGCGAACGTGAAGAACAAAAACCGCGCCAAGGCAGCGTTGCTCAAGTCGTTACCTGTTGGCAAGAAAGGCGAGGGACGGAAGCGGCGCTAAGACACTCCGCATTTACTCCGCTGTATCTACGACCATTGTGGGGATGGTTTTGCAGTTGCTGAATTGACTGCTGAAACGTTTCATGATGACTGATTTGGAAGAAGATTTCATGGTCTGACCGTATTCTCTCCGGGCGTCAGTCACGAATGGCGGGCGTAGAATCTACTAAGCTGGATCTAGAGTTGATCTAGAGTCGAGAGTCCAGGAGATAATCGGATTTCCCACGGCGATTGGACGTATAAGGGCGGTGACTGTCTAAAGACTCATCTCGCATCTTCTAGCTACTACTTCGACCATGTCTGTAACAAAGGTACACGCACGACAGGTCAGTCTAGCCTCCGTATATGCGTGCACAAACTCACCATGAGGATGTCTTCTCCAGATCTTCGACTCTCGCGGCAACCCGACTGTCGAGGTTGACCTCTACACCGCGAAAGGTGATCACCCCTGGACATATGTATACATCGAACCCAGTTCATGATTTTGACAGGACGTTTCCGTGCTGCTGTCCCCTCTGGTGCATCCACCGGTGTACACGAGGCCCTCGAGCTCCGTGACGGTGACAAGTCCGCCTACGTAGGAAAGGGTAAGTCCCCTGCTATGATCGCGTCTCAAGTCACGCGTCAATGCATCTTTTTATCAGGTGTTTCCAAGGCTGTCGCAAACATCAACGACGTTCTCGGCCCTGAGCTGATCAAGTCTGGTATCTCGGTCAAAAATCAGAAGGAGATCGATGATCTCTTGATCAAGCTCGACAATACTCCCAACAAGGGCAAGTACGGTGCTAACGCCATCCTCGGCATCTCTATCGCCGTCGTCGAGGCTGGTGCCGCAGAGAAGAACATGCCTGTGTACCAGCACCTCGCAGAGCTTGCTGGTGTCAAGCCCCCCTACGTTATGCCCTGCCCCGCATTCAACGTCATCAACGGTGGTTCGCATGCTGGCAACAAGCTCGCGTTCCAAGAGTTCATGCTCCTTCCCACTGGTGCCTCTACCTTCACTGAAGCCATGAAGATTGGTACCGAGACCTACCACACTTTGAAGAAGGTCATCAGCGCCAAGTATGGCATTGACGGTTGGTACTATTTGTATCATTTTACTCCTTTTTTTTGCTCACTGACGTGACTTGCCCTATCAGCTGTCAACGTTGGTGATGAGGGAGGATTTGCTCCTAACGTCTCTGGTGCTGAGGAATCTCTCGAGCTCTTGAGCGAAGCCATCAAGAAGGCTGGTTATGAGGGCAAGATCAAGATT
Source organism: Chalciporus aff. trinitensis (assembly GCA_038089015.1). Classification (NCBI taxonomy): domain Eukaryota; kingdom Fungi; phylum Basidiomycota; class Agaricomycetes; order Boletales; family Boletaceae; genus Chalciporus; species Chalciporus aff. trinitensis. The sequence continues at coordinate 6,473 of JBBPJZ010000182.1, forward strand.
GCTCTTGATGTCGCATCATCCGAATTCTACAAGGACGGCAAGTACGACTTGGACTTCAAGAACCCCAACTCGGACCCTCAGAAGTGGATTTCTGGAACTGAGCTTGCCGACCTCTACATCAGCTACGTGAACAAGTACCCTATCGTTTCCATCGAAGACCCCTTCGACCAAGATGACTGGGAGGCATGGTCTCACTTCACTAAGCAGTGCGGGGTTCAGATCGTCGGTGATGACTTGACCGTTACCAACCCCCTGCGCATCAAGACTGCTATTGAGAAGAAGGCTTGCAACGGTTTGCTCCTCAAGGCGAGTTGTTTGGTTATTGGCGCTGAACGGAATGAAGCTCATGGGTTAACCCGTTTAGATCAACCAAATTGGTACGATCTCTGAATCGATCCAAGCGTACGACTTGCCCTTCTAGACTTACAATGTGCACACTCACCGCCCCTTTTAGTGCTCAACTCGCGCAGTCCGATGGTTGGGGTGTCATGGTTTCTCACCGCAGTGGTGAGACTGAGAACACCATCATCGCTGACCTCGTCGTTGCTCTTGGTACTGGTCAGATTAAGACTGGTGCACCTGCACGAAGCGAGCGCGTCGCGAAATACAATGCATTGTTGCGCATTGAGTGAGTCTACTGGACCACTTCCCTCGAATATACTCATCCGTCTTCACAGGGGCGAACTCCAGGGCACTGGTGTCACCTACGCCGGCGACAAGGGACTGTCTGCCGGTCTCACCGCTCCTGCCCTCCATAAGAAGTAAAAAGTATGGACTCGATGGTCTGCTTGTATGGAGAGAAGTCATCAGATGTTGTATGTTGTACCATTCCCTCTTAGACAAATGTATTACTGCGTTCATTGTACACTGACAAATTCCAATCCCGAGGCGAATGCAAACGTTCCATGTCCACCAACCTGTGCTTGACGCGATGCACGTTCATCGGTGCCTTGTCGGGAGAGGACGCGAAAGTGCTGGAACACGAGAGATAGGGCAAATGCAACGATCACGTGCCGATCAATTTCCTGATTTGCGGTATGCCCGCGCGGTACTCACTGACAGGGTGCAGCGCTTTTGTCCTGTGAATGTCTCAAATTGCTGTGAGTCCTCAGCTAGCCTCCCTTGGTATTTTGATAAGCAATGCCCCATTCCTTCCGTCAGTATCCTTGTCATCTGTTGAGCTACCCTCTCGGCTCGCGCTCAGGGTCTTCCCGCGCTCGAGTCAGACCACGCCACATTGAACCAACTATATAAGAGCATGACCATGGCTCCTCTCGCTCTCTCTCATGTCTACCACATCATCTACCATATCCTCTAACTCTTCTCATGGTGCGCTGAGCGCTGCCCGCCTCAACGTCCAAGGCACCGCCTCCAAGGAAGTGCGCGCTCATGAGCATGCACGTCATCGTACCAAGGAGCGACGAGAGCATGCGCTCACGAAGGAGCGTAAGGAGAAAGCTGCAACTGCGAAGGTGTTGGGGCTGAAGATGTCCCATGGAACGAAGCTCGTCCGGAAGTTGAGCATGGAGAGTTGGGATGGGGAGGATCCCGAGGAGCGGACTGCGTCCGACATGTTGCCCATTGAGAATACTGCTGAGCCTGCTCCCGTTCAAGCGGTGCAACCTCGAAACATTAATACCAGTGCATCCACGGCACTGACGTTGGGCGATGTCATCTCGAAGCCTCGCAAGGTCAAAGCGAAGCGTAAGTTGGTTTCCATGTTCACGTGGTGGACGGTGTTGCTTAATCTGCCTTTTGTAGAGCTTGATTTCGAAGTCATACCTCCGATTCGTCACGTCATTGCTCTAGATGACGTCGAGGCTGACGAACCTTGGGAATACATCACACGTGCAAGCTTGAACGATGGGTCTGCCTGGAAGGGCAAGTCCTATGCGCAAGCCGTCAGTGCGATGTAAACGCGCTCCTCCCGCACACGAACACTTTTCTTGAACTTATGGCATATCTTATCGCCGATTTGAACGACCTGATGACGACTCTCCTTCAATTTTAGATCCATTCGCTATAACCACACATTATATTCATTAATTTGACTACCTTCTTATTGTCGTTTGGACGGTTAGTTTAGCATTAATTCATGACCGGTTTCTTGGATTGAGGTTTTCGGGTGCGATTAGAGGGCGAAGTTGCTAGTCTGTTTAGACCATTATATCTGCTGTTATAACTCATTGGTTTCTTGGGGAAAGCGAAAAGGATGCGATAAAGGGACTAGGTGTATTTCACGATATAGTGCAATGGTCTCGTCTGGTATAGCTTGAAATGTTCGAGGAATGCGCAGATATATATCACAGAGCAGAAGGAATGAATCCGACGGTCATCGACGTTCATGAGAACCCAGTGGGAATCGTCGGCATAAAGACGGGTAGTGGGTGTGCCTAACGTTGCAAGTTTATAAGCCATCATTTGAGATAAGTAGGAAACACACCTCTGTATTGAAGACGAATTCTAAAGTACGATTCAAAATGGTTAGACAAGGAAGAATCCCGTGGTGGGACATGCTGAGACACGTACCGTTTAACGGAAGGACGCTAGCATCCGAAAATAGTAAGAAGAGGTACTTGAGAGTCTCGCTCTACAGATTTGGATTGATTTCATAAACAGGAACCTATCCGAGCGCGGAGGGGCTCACTAGCATGAACGTCTCCATTTTGTCCTCTTGAACGGCCGGGACCTCTTCCACGTTCCTTACGCTGGCATAGCCACCAGTGGGAATGCGGCAGTGTTTTTCAATCGCCTGAAATATAGCCCAGCCTTGATCGCGGTACCAAGTATCGCCTGTTAGTCGGAAGGCGATGAAGAGGGATTCAACTGTTTCTGGGCTACAAGATTCGTGATCAATAACTTGTTGAGTTGGAACAGCTTTAAAAAATCTTACCGCAGAATATATCTCGCATCAAGGGAGGGTATCTGTCCAGGGCTGTCGAAATATTCCAACAAGAGAGATGAGTCCAACACTCAGCTTTGGAAGATGGCCGCTTACCGGGATCCTTTGATGTACCAGTCAGTCCTGTTCGCCCAGTCATTCACGCTATCTCCTGGAACACGGAAATGCACGATTTCGGGGGAAAGTCCGCTTTGAAGGATGAAGTGTGCGTTGGATGTTCATGCAACCAGTAATATGTGACTTACGTTTTTGTCTCATGAGTGGCCATACACGTCTTGATAAGTTCCACGCCCGTATGCCAATCGCGCTTAGCCTGCTCGGAAAGTTCGTGGGGTAGCGGAGGGACAGATACACGGTTCACAAGGGCCCCAGAAGTAGTCGCTCCCAACATGAGCGACCCACCTAGGAAACACACAAGGTGATCCTGCTTGGGATCCAGTTGCCAATTCCTGTCAAAATGGTTATGTGAGGACCCGAAAGACGTTGGGATGTTCTTTGTACACGAACATGTCTCCTTGATTCCCTCCGCGTGGGATGAGTTCCGCAGTGTATATAAGTTTACCAGAAACGCTAGTTTTTACGAGTTGATCGTGAATTCCTGTCATCGCATGGTCATACATCTGTAGATGTATGAACATCTCGAAGGGCTTCAATGAATTGCAGACACTCACTTCACGATATACATCTTCCGTTTGATTCTGCCGGGTATGACTTGAGAATAGTCAGTGAGTATCATTCTTAAGAGCTTACCGTTTGGAGATACTGTTTCCTGGAGCCAACAGTCAACAACTGCAGAGAATGTAGAATGAGCCTAAGTACTAACAGTAGGTATTCGTAGTACGAGTCTCCACGAGAGCCAAGGCGGATAGCTGCAATCCGGTAACGGCCGTCTTTGGGGCTTCACAGAGAAGTGGTAAGAAGACATATACAGCATGCTAGCGGCCACGTACTCGACGAAAATGGGCACAAGGCCATGCGGGAGCCTGGCTGCTTTGAGAACGGCCATAACCTATTAGTGTGGATGAGCGTGGACAAGCATTCGATATAGATAGTGGTGGTCATACCGCCTCAGACTTCTCCCAGTAGACCTCCTCGTCTGTTAGGTACGAGAGATAACGGAATTCCAGCTGCAGTGTTGCAGCTTCTGCGGTGCTCACGAGACCGCCATTATCACGGTCAGGTACACCTTCTCGATGTTGGAGATTGACAGAAGAAAGTGGAAGACCAGAAGGGGTATCAAATGCAGGCAGCATACGGTCCCCAAGTTCTTTTGCTTTCTCGAGGAAGATGGGGTCCTGATCCGAGAGGTGGTATGCAGCCAACAATCCACCCAGCACGCGAATTGTCGTCTAATACGATGCATACATGTTACTACATACACTCCAAAGAATTCAACGCACTTACCTCGAACGTGCTGAAGTCTGCATCACGATCCAAGGACATATAGTTCTGAACCCAGGATCTTGCCCTCTGGTACTCGTCTTGTAGTCCCATGATGAGCATTGTATCAATAGAGTCGACTACGGTATATCCGATGCCCCCAGCCTTCGTTAGGTTCGCACCAGTGTTGGTTAATGGGTGATATTCATCGTCACCCATGGCATCGCGCTCTGAGACAGTCAGACAGGGAAGCCATCACATGGGTGCACCATACCATACGCGGACCAAGCATACTAGGAATTGAGATGATAAGAAAATGAAATGCACGTTTGAAGGAGACGTACCTTGAATGCCTCTACCACCGCGTCACGTTTCGATTCGTCCGCTCCGAATGTCACAACAACCTCCGGCCTGACTCCACGTACGTGAGATTCACTTTCACGAGTGCGACGTAGCTGTGCCAATATCCCCTTCAGATAAAAGCATGTCACTTTTGCACACCTTCACTTACCTGATACAAGATGAAGATTGACGCCACAACAACCAGACCTAGTAACTTTCGGAAGGATGCACGAGTCTTCATGGTCTGCCATGAATGGTAACTATAACATGCTGCGTACATTCCTCAAGGGGTCTTACCTTTGGCGGGTCTTCTGGATCTGTCCGAGAGGTAGAAGACGACTTTCTGTGGCGTACTTGCGAGTCCGCCATACGTACAACCGTCCAAGGCAATGGAGGTCGGACCCGAGTGCGAAGTTGAGGCTGACGTTGAGATGGACCAAAAAGGGAAGTCATACGTATAATGTTTCCTTTTCTGATCGTTATCCCCTAAGATTCCTGCTCTATGCACAGGCTGCGTACAATTCTCTAACTCACCCAAGAGGACCCAGGCACAAATGGTAGTACGATCCGGGGTGAAATAGATTGATGGTGCAAGAATCTTGTTCACAGTTCGTGGCAGTAGAATGTGATTGGTGTCCAAGTGTCCTCGAGGCCCAACTTGAAGGCCTGGCAACTTAACTCTGGTACAATCGCCCATTGATGACAGCTCTCGAACGAATCTTGAGCTTGAATCTTGAATATGGTTCAGACATGATCGACGAAAATTCCATAGTGGGGGAACTCGGGTTTTGATGTGGCGTCCCCCTGCTTTTGGCCACAAATCGGTCCGTGGCTGAACGTTGAACTTTGAATAATCCGGATGGGCCACGGATGAGTATCACTAATTCTGTCACGAATAGACAACTGGGTAGGCTATCTCGTCACAAGATAATATTGACTTTATAGCTGCTGTTGGCGTTGGGAATGCACTGATGCTCTTATCTAGACTAGTCCCATTGCCTAAGACAGCGTCCGATCGCGAGGCTGTAGCTTGCCGGTGCGCCGGTCGGCATGCTCCTGCCGGGCTGTGGGTGCGAGAACGAGCCTCCTTCCTCATCTTGTGCAACTCCAGTCAAGAGAGACCAGCAAACACAGTACGTCTTGTCCTATTCTGACAACGAACTCGCTCAGATTGACCCATTAACCTGTGGCTGCGAATCGTCTACTAGTCAAACCCTCATGGCCATCGAATTAACCCCTTTGCCGTTGCCTGCCTCCGCGGATCCCTCCTACTTCATCGAGTTTGGTCGCGAGGTAAAAGGTGTTAACCCCGGAGAACTCACACCCGCCCAGTTTGACGAGATCCACGAAGCACTGTACAAGGTTAGCAGCTCCATCTTGATCTCATCAAGCTCCACGTTCTAAATCAGCCTAACCCTGCTGCTCTACCAGTACAGCGCTCTCCTTTTCCGTAACGTTGCTCTTACGCCAGAACAGCAGTACGCACTCACCAAGGTAAGTGGCTCACCACCCTTCACACTGCCTCCCGAATCTTACCACCTTGCGCCCATCGCATCATAGGCATTCGATCCGGAGTCCGAATCGTATGGACATGGTAATAATAAGACGCAGTGCACGAAAAAGTCTATTCTTCATCCGGACCTCAAGACCATTCCTCGTGTACCCCAAGTGCAGCTCATTGGCAACGGTACTGTGACCGATCACGAAGGTCTTGCCACCGCCGCCCTCAAGCACCCCTCTCATACGACCTTTCACAAGACCCGCGTATCCGAGGAGGATGAAGCCAAGGGTTACACCCGCTTTTACCGATGGCACATCGATGCAGCTCTGTACGATTATAACCCCCCTCGCGTGACCACGCTTTACGGCATCACAGTGCCCAAAGGTGATCGTCAGACTGTGAGGTATGACGATGGGACCGGAGATGAGCTTCCCGTACCGCTCGGTACCACAGCGTTCGTCTCGGGGAAGACTATGTTTGAGCTTCTGCCACCGGAGCTCCGGAGTCTGGCGGTTAGGACATCTGTGTGGTACGCGCCACACCCTTACGTCTGGATGGCCCCCGCTCGTGCCATGCCTACCGGCTTGGGAATCGAAATCGAAGGCCTCGAACTTCCTCTGGAAGAACTCCCCGAATGGGAGGAGTCCAAGGTCAAGACTCTGCCTATGGTAAGCCAATCCAAGCCTGCCAGAGAGACAGATCGCTGAGATATACTCCGTGGTGGTAGCTGTGGAAAAACCCCGTCACCGGAGAGCTCCATTTCCAAGTTCACCCATGTGCGGTCAAGGAACTCATCGTCGAGCCGCTTCCAACAGGCGCAAAACGCGAGGGTGCTCTCCACCCAGACGGTGCCCACATCAAGGATCTCAGTGTGGTCCGCGAACTCCTCTACAAGATGCAAAGGCCTGCGATTGCACCCAAGGTCAGTTGGACAACCTCACACGTTCCTATGGCAAGGACGCGACTCACTCATCTCATACAGCTCGTGTACCCTCATGATTGGCAAGAGAAGGACCTTGTTCTATTCCATAACCGAGGACTCTTGCACACCGTCGTCGGTGCCTTTACACCTGACCAAGTCCGCGCTTTCCATCAATGCAACCTTGCTGCCTCCGATGTTCCCACAGGACCTACCACAGCTGACGTTCGTAAGTGGGCCTAGATCTGATGGCGCCACTCCTTCGAGCCATCGAGCCGTCCACGTGTTGGGCGCGGTGGTTCTTCAACTTCTTGACAGAAGTCGTATAATGTGTATGACCCTTTTAGTGGATATTTGTAGGCTATGAACGCCGGCGAGGATGGAACGACGATGTATTACCTGCCTTTCCTAGTCAGAATGATCATGAATTTGCATTGTGGACGGTGATGGTTGTAAACCTGACCAACGTTGGAAGTGTCGCTACTGGAAGTAAGCAGAAGAAGTGCGCCATCTTCCACCCATGTTTTCCGATCGATATCGAGCGCAAAAACCTGAGCACAACACGCACTTGGACATGTTTTTCAATCGATGAATGCAAGGAACGGTTGTGGTATTAATTCGCTCTCCGAAAATTTCATTATTCTATCCAGATCATCGAGATGGCTCCCCGAGATCGTGCGCCATGAACGTGGTTCACGAGCTTCATGAAGGAGTTGTCTTATTTCCGAACAGTGCTAGCAAGCGTCCAGAATAATCTGTATTACAACATTCCAGGTATAGCAGACCGTATTCGACCAAGAAAGTGGGGGAGGCCATCGACTAACCGTCGAAGCTCATGATTAGCTGACAAGTAAGTAACGTGAAGGAGACTGGCCGATATCAAGTATGACCGGGAAGAAAACTTAGCAGAGCAGAAGGAGAGGGAAAAGACTACTATGGCACAATGTAAGAAACGGCCGATTCTGAGAACCATGGCAGGAAAGGCTAGCCAAACAACATGCGCAAGAAGCCATCCAGAAGAAAGAGAATCACGGTCAAGCAGAATGACAGCGCGAGCCACACGGACACGGACAGGGTCACACGGAACAATGGAAAAAAGGAAGATTCGACGACGTTGAAGATGATCAACATATTCAAAAATAGTTAATTATCTATCCTGAGGTGGGTAGGCTGTGGGCCCGATGCTCGTGATGACTCAGTGTTGTCACTGAACAGACACGGCAGACGGGGGAGGAGATGGCGCTGCAGATGGTATACCAGTCGAGCGTTCATCTACCTCTGCTTCCGCTTGGGAAGCACTTGGTTCGGAGCCACGACTCGAGACCACCTCAGCCTTTGCTTGGATGCCTCCTTCGTTTGGCGCAAGCTCGTCACGAACACTGCTGGAAACAGTCTTGCTCATGACGTCGCCGTTCATTTGCTCAGACTGCCCCGCTTCTCGGACGGAATATGCCGAATCCCGGAAAGACTGCTTGCCGAGATCGCGAGAGAAGCTATACAATGAACGGATATCATGACCCCGCTCGTGGCCGCCTCGCGCTTCGACATCTGTGTCCGTCTCGGGTTCTCCGTCGCTTTCGTCGATGGCAGTGCGGAGAGAGGAGACGGCAATATTAGTGTTGTTCATGAACCCGGCAACTGCTGGGCTATGATACGTGGGGGCAAGTGAGGGAAGCGGAGGCATCGAATATGTTCGAGGCAGAGGAAGTGGGAGGTTGCGACCTGCAACTCGCGACGCAGCTAGACGCTCAGCTGTGATGGGGGGCGTCGATGCAGCTGATTTAGTCTTGCGCAGCGGTCGAGTGGCGCGACGTGTCGTGTTGCCTGATTTCGACGACGCGCGTTGTGGGGCAGACGAACTCTCTGCATCCGCAACATCAGCATCTTCACCGGCAGCACCTGACGCCGAGTCTACAGATGTCTGAGAAGAGTTGTCACCCTTGTGCACGCGTAAATGCTGCAGGAGATTATCGTTGCGGTTGAACCGTTTATCACAAGAAGGGTGAGGGCATTTGAAGGCTGATCAGAAAAGATTAGCTCGTGCTGTCGCTGAAGATGAACGTTATAAATCGATCGGACTTACGTTTCTCGTGTGTGTGGATAGATCTGATGTGCCTTTTTAAATGCTCGCCACGGCTGAAACACTTGCCACAATCTTGTACTTTGCAGACATAGACCCTTCCCTTTTTCCCGTCTGTGGCCTCGCCTTCTGTGACAGAATCCCCAGCCGTTGGTACGCGTCGGCCACGGCTCTTCTTTGTTAAATTCGGGACTGGGACGGGGGGAGCTGTGCGTATTCGTGGACCACGCCGCTCTGAAGTGAATGAGCTAGATGAGGCGTCCAAGAAAGTATATTCTCCAGCTGGGGGCGAAATGGACGGCAGAGTAGGTGTGGCGTCCATCATTGGTGGTTGTTCGGCTTCATCAACCAGGGTAGTGGAGGACGAGGTAGGGACCAACGCCGGCGGTTCCATCCTAGGCAGCTTTGCCGGTTGATATGAGGCGTCCTGATCGCCGTCTTCGTCAGTTTCTTCGTCTACTGCCCTCGCGTCAAAAGCTCGTTTAAGAGCTGCCGGTGCCTTTTGCTGTGATCGTGTCTCTTCGTCTGACTCGTCTTCTTTTCCGTATTTGCCCCAGCGCACTGTCGGACGGCCGGTTGTCTGCGATCGTGTAATTCTTCGTATGCTGGATGCAGATTCTGGAGGTGAGGAAGGTTGTTCGACCTGAAGAAAGGGGTAAAGTAGTAAAACCGAGGGTTCGGCGTTATCCTGGTCAGGGACTGGGTTGGATAAAGGGCAAAATTCTGCCAACCGTTTTCTGCGGTGTATTGATATCAACAAGTGTGGCTTCTTCAACAAGGGTGCTCTGGGAGACTCCATTTGTGGTTTTTAGCACTTCTTGAGGTCCTTCCATTGTTTTTACACGGCCTGATGGGAGAATCAAAACTAGCCACTTTTGAGCGGTAAGTAAAAGCGAACCTAGTGAGAAATACAGGCCAATAGTTGGCACAATCAAAGTATACGCTACGAGCGACGACGAGGACGAGTTTTTGAGGGCGAAACGAGCGACAGAGACGGAATGAGGAGCGATGGGTTGATTGTCGGAGCCCCTGTCCAAGCGGACGGACAGGGAAAAAAACAAGATCAAACGACCACGTGTCCACGGGTCCACGGCGGAGTCCAGAAATGATGACTAAACAGGTCCACGGACCTCCTGTCGCGAACCCTCCCGATGATGATGATTGGCATAATCACAAACGAATGACCGAGTCAATCCCAAGTACAAGTTGAATTTGACAGGTCGTACACGTTCATTCCGCTAGTACAAAGCAATTGCAGACCAGCGGACATGACAAGATTGGCTCTGTCCGCGAACATGTCTCGTCCTCGAATACACTCGTGAGTCGTACCGGGCTTACCAGATTTACCACGATAGGGATCCTCTGCTTTCTTGCGGCACTAGAGCTCCCTTTCGGACTATGTAGGCAATTTGAGCGCCCCACGTCACGAACCGCAAATGCAGATTTGGGTCAACCCGACCCACACTCGTGGCCATCTTTACCGTCTTTTGCATCCTTCGGTCCTCCTTCCTGCGGCGTTCGCGCCGGACAGGTCGTGAATACGCTGAGTGGCATACCATACCTGCTCGTTCGCTTTCTGTCTTCGGTTCCACCCTCCATTCTTGTAGCGCTCTCCTTCTCCTTCAGCTGCGCAGTGCTCCACTGCGTCGCACTCGACTGATGGCACGCCACCGAACATTCAGACCCCGGTTTCTGGAAGCTCCTCACCTTCCATGCCAGCTGTTATATTCGTTGTTCGGATCACTGGTCACGATTAGCTCCGTTTTCCAGCTAGCCCGTCTCTGACCGCCCTCGTCGTCCTGCCGCTTTGCATATCGAGTGTGTAATCTGAAACCATGGAAAACATGAGGTGTCAACCGGCTTCGTTGCCACCAATATTCGGGTCCGTTGTCTCTTTCGTATCTCACATCTCTGTCATGCCAAGCTATTGTATCGCACCTACGAGCAGCTAAAAATAACCATGGAAAGCTGTTCCGATGAAATGACACTGGCCTCGGGATGCACAGCGTGTCCATTGGACAAAGTCAACCTTGCAATTCAAGGGCTACTCATGTTCTCCGCAGATCCGCGGCTAGACCTGATAAGGTATGACAGTATTCTCATGCCCAGGAAATTATTAACCCCGGTGGAGCAATTACTGGTTGACATGCCCGCAGAGACCACACGCAATTATGCATTTCGCCGTCGCTCTTTCCTCTTCCGACGTTCTACGCCTTCTTTGGCACTATGATAAGGCTATCTTGGGATCCCTGGGGCTGGACTCGAGAGTACTCGCCAGGGTTTTCATGTATGATCAATTATTCCGCCTCACTTGTACCTTCATTCTGAGCGACACCTTCCAGCCATTATCCAACGGATTGTTCCGGTACCTTGGCACCTCGAGATTCCCCACGAGATCTCGCCTGATCTTGCTTATCACGAAGCGTTCGACCTAGCCAATGTATATCCTGCTGAATTATGTAGTCAATCCACGGAGTAATCCGTGTACCCCAATCGGACCCTTTGCGAAACACGAACGTTTGAATTTGTGTTTTTGAGATTGGATTGTGTGGTAAGTTTGGATAGTTTAATAATGAAAGGCTCATACGCGATAGAGCTTCGCTGAGCTCATCGACAAGGTTTGGCTACTACGTTCGGCGATCGGACTACTCCACAACCCCCGGCATTTCGCTTTTTGAGGGTGAAACTGAAGTTCTCGAGCGCGGGAACGTGCACCAGAGTTGCCTATTAACCAAGTGTTCTTCCTCCAGCCAGGGATGGATCCTCACTACTTCAATCAGTCACACCTCGAGGTTTACCCATGCCAGCCACATGCGTGCACTTGTGCCGAATTTGCATTCATTCCTTGCTCTCATTGGTCCCAAAAAATACAGCACCTTGTGCCACCCACAGAATCCTGCCATTCATCCCCATCGGCGCTATGGAGACTACTAGATGCTTTCAGTATCTAGTCATCATCCAGATCAATCCATCAATACGTAGATTCCCCCAAAAGGGATTTCACAATGCACAGGATGTGGAGCTTGAGCGGACAAGGCCAGATGAAACTAGGATGAACGCCATTCATTCGTTTGAAAGACCTAGGCCAACCGGGGACAGTGACTCAAGGTCAGATTGCTGTAACCAGTTGCTCCGCAGAGGTTCCGTTGGTTGCCACCTGCCTGTTCCGTTGCGTTCGATTCATTCATTGTTCTCCATGCAGACAGCTAATGAGGGTTCTGTTTCCGGCGTTCACTTATGTCAAGTGGCTCGCTCCCGCGTTCGATGGCCGGTCAAATCACTGATTACGACCATGGAGATTGATAAGCACGTTCGGAATTCATAAGAAAGTGGTGACAAACAGGTACGAACAGACTGGAAGGGCCCGTGCCATGGAACACTAAATAGAAGGTTGAGCGGATTTATGAGATGATCGGTAACTTTTGAGGAACTTGACAGCAGGGTCAGTTGAGCGCGCGCCGAGTGAGGGGGTCTTAATGAATTAGCTTCCATCGATACAGTGATGGACGGTGCGATACGAACAATAAGTCAAAGTAGGCTGATGGCTGTATTGAATCTATCGTGAATAGATCCTCAATAAGTTGTTGACTCATCCTTGGGATTCTGAATGAAAAGGGTGCCCGGGGTGCTGTTCGGTAGAGCTGATTCTACCAGATGTCACAAAGAAGGCAACAGCGCTACAGGGACCAAAATGGCCGAGAAGGATGGAGCGACTGATGGATTTCTAAGCCGAGAAACGAGGAATGAGATTGAAAGGGATGGGAATTCATTGAAAGACGGACAAATTTTACGTTGCTCGCACCCCTCGGCTGACATGCGTTTGAAGGGACGAGTATCTGATCAGTCTACTCGGGGCAAGAGGAGTAATGATCAGGCTGTTATGTAGCTGAAAGGTGAAAAAGGGACGAGATGTCGTAGACGACCCGAAGGAGATGAAGTGCGAAGCAGCGAAGGGCCAAAAAAATCTATGGAAGCGGAAAAGAGCGAGTTGCAGGCTCAGGTGAGTGAGACGGAGGTGCAAGACGTGCGTGAGATTTGCAAAGAGGGAGAATGGATATGGAACAGTACATAATGAGAGGAGAATGATAACGTTGGTTAGTTGAGATGTGGCTATCAAGATCAGCTGTTGGAGATCGGAGATGGAAGGTTCAAGTTGCAAACTTTAGATTCACCGATTCCCGGTAATGCCATGGGAGAGATCTAGTATGAGAGACACATGCAGTATGAGCTATATATCTGAATACTGGGGTTTAATTGGTAGCTATAGCCTCGTGCGATGATCACCGACATGTAACGACGGGTGATGGGAACTCGAGTGCGTTGTGGCAGTGCATTGGCACCTCACACAGAGGATAACCCTTATGGAAAAGATACGCCGAAAGATCGTGTGCGTGAACTTGTCGAAGAAGAATCAACAAGTATACACAGGTTAGTGAAATATTGGGCGGTAAGTACAGTACATTAAAAACATCTTCGCGTCTTGTCTTCCCTCTCCCTACTTTTCTTCTGTCGGCGGTGCTTCCTCCTGTACATCCCTGCCACGGTCCCTTGACTCATCCCCGCCATTTTCGCACCGCTCTCTAGGTTGTCCCCCTCTTCCAGCGCAGGGTCTCACCGCCCGAACCCGCCATTTCTGAATCATACTTAGTTATACTGCAACTTCGTCCGCCGTGGCCCCCGATTCACTGCCCCCATTAACGACCCTTGACGACATTTAACACGATCTCCGCTTCAGGTTGCCCCAGTTCGCCCCAAACCCACGAGATCTCCATTTCTAGGTACAACCTCCGTAACGAGACTCGGATTCGCTGCCAGTGGGGCTCGATCGTGTCAAGCACCATTGCCTTGACCTCTATTGTAGCGCCTCCCCGTGTTTCTCCGTTCGCTCCCAAATTACAATTACCCCACAGCCACTTCGATCACGTCCCCGTACCTGAATAGGCGACCTTTGCCTGGTGCGCGTCGGTTCTTGCTCTTGGTATGATCGCACATTTCCAACATTATCAATTGCATATTTCCATAGAACGCTCCGGCCGTTCCCCGCTCTCATCTTGGCGTCAGATACATTTCACTAAATAGTCAACGCTTATTTCACTTTCCTTAAAATGCAAACGGACTCCAACTCTTATGTTTCCTACTTCGCCCCCACTCTTCATCACCCCCCATCGTCTGACCATCAGACATCCCACCAGCGATCCGCAGGAAGTGCCAGAATGACTGGTTCTCCCTATCCGACCGCTACGCAATTGCACTCAAATCCAATCTCAGGATTAAATCACGGGCAATTTTCGTCACCCGTTCAACCAATCTCGTATCGTACGCCTTCTCACTGTTCCCCGCTACGACAAACAGGCTTGGGCTATAGCCCTTACTCATCGGACATCCCAGCGGCTTCCGCTGAATCTCCGCTTTCCTCGTCGTCTGCCAACGAGAGTCCTCTTCCAGAACCGCCCATTGATAATATGGACAACGACATCCCCGCCCACGTTGCGACGGGGAACGACGACCACTACCCTTACGCGGTGTCGGACGATGTCGCTCTCGGCTACCCATACGGTCATATCGGGGCCCGCCCTTTTCCCCTTTCGAGCTGTTATCTGGAAAATCCAGAATTCTACAAGCAGCCGGTTTCAGCACCGCTACCGTTGAATATCTCAGTAGCGATGGGTTATTCATGGTCACCTGAGGCGAAGAAATTCCAGCCGCTATATCCGCCGGTACAGCAAATCCAGCGGCAGGAGCATAGCCCCAAATATACGTCGCAGCCACCAGTGGCCCCACCCGTCCATATTTCTCCAAGATCCAACTCTGCAAGTGCGCAGTCCTTTAGGCACGACATCGCCGAGCCCGATCTTGTATATCCACCACCGCTTCCCACCTCTCGGCATTATACCAATGCCCCTACGCAGTTGGCGCAGCACCAGTTACCATCTGGGTACCCTAACCTCCGGCAAAGCACCAGCGTTAAACACGAGAATGGATTGCCCTTTCCTGACTTGTACAACCAGTCAGCTGACATCGCCAGCTCGACCAATGTTCTGGGAGCTTTTGACGTTCTCTTGGAGTCAGGTTCGCCTACATTCAGTGCTACGCAAGTCCTAGGCGTTGCCAACCACTCATCTCCCATAGCATCCCCTCCCACCGCGTCATCGTCCACCCTAGATCTCGCGCTGTATGCGCAATCTCCGACGAACCCGGGGTCGATGAATGTTCCTGTACTATCAGCTCCTGTCCCGCGACATTCTGCGTATTTTGGAACTTCGCTTGTCGATAATTGCGAGCGCACGTGTCAGGAACAGGAACAGCAGCAGGAGCGACAGGCTTTGAGGGTACGAACCCAGGGTCTCCAAGAACAAGGAACCGTCCGGCCCGCTGAGGTATCCCCCATTATGGGCTTTGCAGAGCTACCCGAGGTTGGCGACGAAGACGCCGACGGAGAGCCCGATGTCGAACCCTTCAGCCTCCAGGATGGTCATTCGATCAGTGGAAATAGTACGGGTCGAACTCGCCATACTAGGGAAGGGGGTGCGTACGATTATACAGTTATCGGAGGGTCGCTTTCAGGGACAGTCAGCGGTGAAGACGCGGACGGGACTGATGAACGAACTGGCCATGACCTAGACTACAGACCAGATGAGGATGACGACGATGGCGACGGCGACTTCGAGCCACGCTCCCGGACTACGTCAAAGAACACGCGATGCTTACGTCCTCGTTCCATTGCGGGTAGAAATCCGGTGCGGTATCATCCGTATGGCGCTGATCTCCCACCCTCTGCCGTCAAGCAGTCTCCCAGGTCACCCTTGATATCGGCCTCTGACATGTCACCCACTTCGTCGTCTGGGCAAGCGGGGAAGACGCGGAAGAATGCCAGGACCCTCCCCATTCCTGTCCCTGTCCCAAACCTCACCAAGAAATCGAGGGGACGCCGAGTCCCGACGGTGAACGGTACGAGCGGTGGGCGAGGTCAAAAGGATGTAGCGCTGAGCACTCGCATCTATCTCTGTGACGTCAGCGGGTGCGGGAAATGTTTCGCCAGGGGAGAGCATCTCAAGAGGCATATCAGGAGTATTCACACCTATGAGAAACGTAAGCCTATTGTCCGTATACACATTAATATTCTACTGACCACTTTCAGCGCACAAATGCCCGTATCCTGGGTGCGGCAAGGAGTTCAGCCGGCACGATAACTTGGGACAACATATGAAGGTTCACAAGGATTTCTCAAAGGTCATGGAACGCATGAGGGGCGGAGAAGCGTGAACGCTCCTCGCACATGCAAAGGTTTCTGCTTGGGCGAGTCCGAGGCCATGATGCGAGGCACTCACCCACTATAACGGCAGTCGGACTTGCGAAAAGCGAACAATACGTTTTCCTTTCCATATTTCGTCTTCCCATTCGTCTCATTTCCCAAATCCTCGTCTTATCCTTTCGGACATTCTTTCATGCTCCACGCTGTCGTCAAGGCAGTCACCATTTCGTCTTCTCCCCTTTCTTATCCTCGCAGTCATTGCTCCAAGGTCCACTGCGTGCTCTCGATATACCCACAGGCCATGCCTTCTTCGCTTCGACACTTCTCTGGTTATGCTCGCCTGGCTTCTGCCATCTTTTCATGCCATCATGCTTCCGTCAACTCCTCGGTCTCAACTTTGCCCGCGCAGCTATGTCTATCAAGGCAACTTCCGAGCTCGTATCCCCTCCTTGGCAGTGGATAGCGCTCGCAATTGGTCATTCATGCTTGACGTTCATGAATATTTCCCACCAAATTCCCATTTTTTCACGATGAAATCCCCCTCGCTTAACGATTATCGTTTATGGTTGGTGTAGATGCTGAACAACAGGGTTCCACGCCATTTACGACCTTTCCTGTATTTTATCAC
Source organism: Chalciporus aff. trinitensis (assembly GCA_038089015.1). Lineage (NCBI taxonomy): Eukaryota > Fungi > Basidiomycota > Agaricomycetes > Boletales > Boletaceae > Chalciporus > Chalciporus aff. trinitensis. The sequence goes on from JBBPJZ010000182.1 coordinate 23,477, forward strand.
CGCTCATCCAGACGGTGGGGTTCTGTATCATTATTTCGCATCATTCACGTACGGACATTCCCTTGGGTTTTCATGTTCTTTATTGTACCAATCGTGCCAGAGTATGTAGCAATACGTTATGGTTGTAAAGTATGACTTGGGCATTATGGGGTGGGTTTATACTGGTTATTCTTTCGCCCTTGTACAATTCCCCTGGTCGAAGGGACGCTGTATTTAGTCAATGCCAACGAGCACAGCTCGTCCATATTCTGATATTTTCATGTGATATCTGGCTGACCCCCGCCTTGCGGCGGCCTGGGGCCTATTGATCGTGGTCACATCTCGGGCATGAACGGCAGGATATGACCGATCAGAACAAGTCATTTCGCAAAATCGCTCAGAGGGACTTGGCGAACACAGTGCACCGGCCATGGAATAGCTCGGCAGAACACGTCGACACGAGAATCATATTACGATTACAGGAATAACTGGGGGAACAAAGTACAGCTGCGATCATGTGGCTGTGGAGGGAGAACCAATGAGTCAGACGGTTTTGACAATGATCGGGTGAGAACATGGACATACAGGGCACGAATGCCAATAGTTGCGATCAGGGTAAGAGACAATAGATAGCGGAGAGACAACACCAGGCGATATTCTACAGCAAATGTGGTTGTAAAGCGACGCTTCACCAAGAAAGGGAACAGATGAGACAAAACAAACTGCGGCCATTCTATGCATCATCGGTCATGATCGCAAAGAATTCTTGTTCGTTGATTTCCCCATCCTGGTCAAGGTCGAATTCGTCTATCATCGCTTGCCTAGGAAATGGAAGAGCAGAGGTGAGCAAATATGGAACACCAACGGAAAATAAATCGATTTGTTTGGGAAATAGCGGTGAACAAATAGCGGCACGGCAAAGGAAGAGTGGTCACACAGCACCGTGTACGGAAACAGGGTATTGGGCTTTGGTGCTGCGCCTAGCACCTGGCAGGGTCTCGTGCCCTAAAAGTGGAGAAGGGGCGATCACACTCACAATTCATCATCCTCCAAACGGTCACCAATTTCCTTGGCCACTCTTCTGAGATTCCGTAGGCTGATCTTGCCCGTGTTATCATCGTCGAATAATTGGAAAGCACGACGGATCTCTTCCATCGGATCTCGTGCGAGGATCCGCTCGCTCACTGGAATTCGAGGTGAGTAACGACATCAATAAGGACAGAATTGGATGAAACAATGGGCGCTGTGAATCCGCCATCAAGGACCTCGCGACTGGCATTAATGTCGCGTCAAGTGACGGCTGGCAAGCGAGGGCGAGACCCATGGGCGGCGCAAGAGAGACAAGGGTTGACTCAACTGATTTTTGCAAAATCCTCGAACTCCATGAGACCGTGGCCACTTTTGTCATGATCTCTGAGGATTTTGAGGACCTCAGCCTTCTTCATGTCGAAGCCAAGCGCACGCATCGCGACTTTGAGCTCGTGATAGTCCAGTGAACCATCCTTGTCCGTGTCGAAGAGTTCAAAAGCCTCTTTGATCTCTTGTTTTTGTTCATCTGTGAGTTCTGGACGTGTATGTGTCCGTCGCTTGGCTTTCTGTGCTGATGTCGAGTACATCGTCGCAGGCGTTGTCGACGTGCGTTGTGCTTGCTCGTGCAGGGAGAACAAGAGGCAGGTCACGTGCCCACAACAAACGCGTGTAGGACTCCGACCACCACTCGTATCCAGCCACGGTGTCACCTCTTCACTTTGCCACCACCGACGCCACAAGTTAGTTGATTTATCCTCCAGCTCAGCAATGGCTTATTGCGAGCGCTGTGACAGATACTTCAACTACTGGTTCGCGTACGAGCAGCACGTCGCAAACTCACCGAGACATAACGTCTGTGAGGACTGTGACAAGGACTTTGAGACATGGGAGCGTCTTCGACAGCACTACATCCAGAGTCCACGTCACCATTACTGTCGTCGTTGCGACACCGAATTTCTTAACCGTGCTGCTCTCATCGACCATTACGACGACGCACACTACTGGTGTTCCATGTGTGACCAGTTCTTTCAGAACGACTTTGGGTTGCATGAGCACCGCAGACAGTCCCATGCTCACCTCTACTGTGTTTCATGCAAGCGTCTTTTCAACTCCGAGAGCAACTTGCGTTCTGTAAGTGTTTTTGTCCTCATGTTTGACGCGCAGACTGACGCCGACTTGTTTCAGCACTTGGGTTCTAGCACTCACCGACCAAAGAACGTTTATTGTCCGTTCCGGGGTTGCAGCCAGTCATTCGTCAGCAAGTCTGCATTGATCCTTCACCTCGAGTCTGGTGCCTGCAATTCGGGTATTAACCGTCCTACGATCGACCGCTATATCCGAGCGCTGGATCGAGACCACGTTATCACGGACCCCTCACGACTCCTTACCGCTGGCGACACCACTCAGTATATCGCTACTGAACGGTCATGGAATGGTTATACCTACGAATGTGTCCTTTGCCATCGCACGTTCCAGACCCTTTGCGATCTCAACCGTCACATGGCGAGCCCACGGCACCAGGACAAGATCTATAAATGTCCCCTCTCCACCTGCCATACAACTTTCCGTACTCTCAGCGCTTTGTGTCAGCACGTTGAAAGCGAGAGGTGCGGCGTGTTGAGGTTCAAGTCAGTCCGAGATGCGCTGGATGGTTTGTTGGAGCGTGTCGATCGTTTGGCTCTGTAAGGCAAGGGGTTCTTTGCATCAAACCCAAGGGTCGAGAGGGGTCGTTTCTCAACTACCAGGCTTTGCTCTGTCTGATCCATGCTGAATCTTCTTCGTATGAAGACTAGCAGCTGATTGAATTGATTACTCGTGGCATCACCTTATCCATTCTCTTTGCCTACTTTACCTTCACACCTTTATTGCGTCTCATGCCATCTGCCTGTTCTTCATTCCTGCAGATATAATAATCGTTTTAATCCTCCCCAGAACCACCATCCCCTACACGGGTAGGACCCCGAACACAGTGATCCGCGCATAACACACGAGGACTCACGTAATTCATTTTTGTCGGGCCCGAGCTGCCACCTCACGATGACTCAGCACATGCTTGGACGGGTATATAAAGCCCTTTGCCCATCGCCTCTCATTCAGTCCCTCCCATCGCACATTGAAGCCCTCCTTAGCAATGGCTTATTGCGATCGCTGCGAAAGAAGTTTCAGGTTCTGGTTCTCGTACCGTCAGCACGTAGCAGACTCATCCAGACATCATGTCTGTAAAGATTGCGTCGACGAGGACTTCGAGACATGGGAGGGTCTCCGCGAACACTACATTCAATATCATCACTTTTGTCGTAAATGCAACACTAAATTCCCCACCCATGAAGATCTCATAGATCACTGTCGCAATGCACACCATTGGTGTGGCCTATGTGACTTGTTCTTTTGGAGCGAGCAGGACTTGCACGATCATTACCATAACGCACATTGCTACTGTCCCCCATGCCAGCGCTTTTTCCACTCGGAAAGCAACTTGCGGGAGCACTTGCGTTCTTCCACTCACCAGCCAAGAAACGTTCATTGTCAAGCCAGCGGCTGTACACAGTCGTTCGTCAGCAAATCTGCGCTGGTCCTTCATCTTGAATATGGTTCTTGCCCCTCCGGTATTGATCGTGATGAAGTCAATCGACTCATCTGGGAAGAATATCGGAGACATTTCATCACAGACTCCTGGAACGAAGACGGAGGATACACCTGTCCTCTCTGCCGTACATCATTCACCGCTCTCAGTGCTTTGAGCCAGCACATTGAAAGTGGGAGTTGTGGTTTAATAACCATAGTTCCGCTCAGACAGCAGTGGAATTACCTGATGAATCGCTTCATCCGTCGGACGAGCGAGATGTAGAGGGGGAATGACTCCCCTTGTAGGCGTGTTCCTTCGTGACTAGGGTTTGTCCAGCCAACACTGACTTTCGTTCAAACGTTCATCTTCAACAGAGCGTATAGAGCCAATGGACCCTTTCAATGCCTTCAATTTTCGTTTCACTAATATCTTGCCTGTGTGTGCTAATTTATAACTACCTGCGGTAGTTGTACTTTATAGGATCTGTCGTCCTGTCGGTCGAGCACCGAAGGCGACGGGGCGGAGGAACACGGTGATTGGATGTGACATGGGCCATCTAGATCTGTGGATGGCGCCTAAAGCCAGTCCTTGTGTAGACGGCCGCCCATTCATATAGGCTTCTCGTTCATACCTACTATTCCCCTTCACAGTTCTATAGTATGTACCTATGCCTCATGTATACCCCAAAGTTAAGCCTTCTTTATTTGTGATCATGCCGTATGCAATACTAGTATGGACGTTATGGTAATAATATTTCATTGATACACACCACATCAAGGACCTCGACAAGGTTTGAAAGTGAGGCGGCGTAGACCCGTTGACTTGACAGCAGTCTTGTCTTGGTGCTAACAGTTTCCCGCAGGATGTTACTCAGTCATCGATCGTTTCGGGTTTTCTCTGTTCTTCTCCCGCTTTTATGTCATGAAGCTGCCGCCAACACGGAAATTATCAACTTCTCGTCCTATCGAGAGCAGACAGTTGATCTTCCTCTAGCTGTGGTCGGAAATTGGTGAGTTGCCTTCAACAAACCCCTTCGGGCGAGGGAGGGAGAGATCTGTCACCCCATTTCATCGCGATTTAGGTCAAAGCTTAATCACTCAGATAATGAGCGGCAATGGGCACTTGAACCTGCTGCGCTTCATACGCCTCTCCGTCAAGTGTGTGAAAACGACGACACGATCGTATCCTCTCACCCTTCATTTTCGTGTCCACACGAACTGTGGCTCTTCCTCGACTTGGACGACGAAAAATGGTTATCCTACTCCACCTTCACTCTTCGCCTCTCTTGGGCTGCTTCTGTACGTTCATATTTCAATCATTATTTTCCCGTCGGTCGTGGGTGGCGTCCCTCTGCAGGCTCCGTCCGTCATTCTATTCTATTGTACTCATGAATTTCATATCCACCTCACCAGACCCCCGCGGACTTTTTGATAGAGATCTACTCTCCGGAAACTGCCCTTGCCCAACTATCTAAACAACATCAGATCTCAACAGGGCCTGAAAACACACCCATCAACATCACACCCTCCCCACAGACGTCCACAACCCGGTCTAAATATGCCCGTATACGCGCTGTCAACGCTGGCGTTCCCACTCCCCACCTCCATTCTTGGTCTTGGTCTCGGTCTCAACCCCGAGTCGCGTCCTCCGTTCCTCACCCTTACCCTCACCCTCACCACACTGACAGCGATGCACCGGCTAACTTAGCGGTCAAACATCTGGACGGCTCAACCATGCCAATTCCATTCATCGTGATCTTAGAACCGCTCTACCTGGGCGTGCTCCCGGCGTCTTTACTACCGACCGTGGGCTTCCTTATCCCCATCTTACTCGTGGCAGCCTTGTCTGTTTCACGGGTCATCGCTTATTTCGACACGTTCGTACAGCAGGCGAGAAAGGATCTGAACAGCGGTCGAATGGCGTTTGAAAAGAAGGGTCGGTGATGCGTGTTTTTTCTTTTTCTTTTTTCTTTTTCAAGACCTTGCGGTCAACATGCCTTTGGCGCATGCTCGTTTTTGATCCCCCTGCTTTTTTTTCAAAAAGGACATGGACTCATCGTGTTGTCTCATCGAACGTTTCTATAATCATAAAAAAAATGTTCGTATTGGCGCAAATACAAACATTCCTCTACTGAAATATTCAAAAAAACGAGGATGATATATATCAACCACATCGTCATCCTTGAACTCGAACGAACAAAACCAATCCATAACGGTCGCTCAAGCGACACGAAAAAATATTTTCCTAGTCATAGATTTCATTGAGATCTTCTCGCTCCCCATACATCTCATTCAAGATCATCTGGGGTGTGGCGGCGTGTGCGCAATTTTTTTTTACGCAGCAACACGTTCGAATTCCACGAGATGGACCGCAGCAAGCCAAGCAAGGATAATTTCCACGCGTGGACCATGCAGTGGGATATTGATATTCAACGGCTTCTTCTTGTTCCCGTTCAATGCCTTGTCTGCGACCGCTTGCGCAGCACGTTCTTTTTGTCTGGCCATGACGGGTGCGAGTAGAATACGCATACAGTCTAGCGCTTCTGCAACGTCGACACGACGTTGGTTGAATGAGGAGGGCGTATCACGGCCGGGGGTATCCAATACGGGCGTCGCAGTACCTTTGGTAGTAGAGGACGTCGACGCGGATGGAACAGAGTAAGCGTCGGTGGTATCACCCGAGGATGAGGACATCACCTCGAGCAAGGAATTGGAAGGTGACCCGGGAGGAGCCTCGATCGTGAGCCTACTGGTGACAGTCGCAGCGCGCATCGCGGCGTAAGGCTGAATGCCAACCTTCCAGCCAGAAGCGAGGCGTTCCAGTACTTCGACGAATTCGGCTTGGGCCATCGACCTTGGAGGAAGGAAGACGGGGTATCCTTCAAGGCCGTCTACAAGTACCGCAGTTCGCGCGAATGTGGTCAAGAGCGCGGGTAACTCCGCGAGCATGAGTTGACAGATTAAGAGAATGAAATGGGATTCGACGAGGAGGGGATGATAGGTGGTGAACATGGCTGGAAGAGTCGACTCTACCCCAGTGAGACCAGAAGCGGTGGTATTGCGACTGCCTGGTCGTACCGTCTCAGAGAGTAAGAACGCAATTTCAACTCTCCGAGGTAGGTCAACTGGTCCGTCTTTTCCGGCCATCGGCGGAGGGCCCTCGAGGGTATCAAAGTGGGCGAGGAAGCGTTCGTGATCTCGGATGCACTTGTGCAGATAACCATAAATGTCTTCACGGAAACCCTCCTCTGCTAGCACGCCAATGTAGGCCTGAGCTTTCGCCCCGTCGCTTTTCCCGAGAGGACCGTCTGGATTCCCGATCTCGACACCTCCGTATCGGCTATTATCGAGATAACAGAGGCGTAACTCAGCGCCGTCAGGAGACGACAACGCCTTATTAACTCCCTCGAGTTTCAGGATCGCGGATTCGATGAGATGAAGTGCATGCTGCAGATAAGCGGCGCCCCTTAGAAACAATAATTGTGGTTCGATAGGGTCTGGCGCATCTGGTAAGACGGATGGGTGCATTAAGAGCGGCTCTCCGTCTGGTCCTTCGACCACCGGCCCATCCGCAGGATTGCTGGTGCCATTGGGAGGTGCTTGCCCGTTGGACTTGTTAGATCCCTTCTTTTTCTTGCTCTTTCCACGTCCCTCGGATGGTAATGTGATGCTACGATGGGCCATCCGAACCCTGCGAGCCGCACGAGCTTCTTTGAGAGCATGCGTAAAGTCTTTTGTAGCGAGGTTGTATTCATCGCGGAAGCAATGTACGATCCCTCGTGTCCGGTAATATTCAAGTCGCTGCGGATATGCAGCGATGAGTTCATCCAGTACTTGGGTACTAGTAGACTCGGCCAATTGCCTGTTGGCACTGTTTCATAGTCAGAAAAGACGTCCCTCAAACACTAT
>JBBPJZ010000183.1:0-30947 GCA_038089015.1 Chalciporus aff. trinitensis
GTCTGGCAGTTGGCAAGAGGATGTCCGCTGCTCAGACGGCTTGGAGTCACTATTTCACACATCATTACTTGTTGCTTGCTGAAGCTCAAGTCGAAAGAATTGATCTCTCAACACTCTTCAAGGCAATTCAGAAACATGTTAGGGTGAAACAAAGTTACATTCAATCAGCATACAGAGGAAGAGCAGAACACAAGTCATGAAATGGTAAGAATGAATAATAGCTCCTCTATGGCCTTTTTGAGATTCACCCTTATGAACTTGCAAACTGCAGCAGGAAGGACCAATTTTTGCTAACAAGGCCATGGACCATGGGGGAAAGAGGGAAACGCAGTAACAAACAACACCTAGAAAAAATCTCGAAGGAGTGGATAGCAGCCGGGATACTCGATCTCAAACCAGGAGTGAACAATCCTGAGTCATGGGGTTCAAATGTAAGAGTGAGGGTCACCATGTCTGAATTAGGAAGTCACGTGTCGTGGGCTCGGCTAAGTCACACCAGTGGCATGCACCGTGCTTGTTTTCAACTGCCTCTGGTATCGTCACATCCTAGGGCTCTGTTTCAATTGTCCTTGAAATGCGAAGGGTTCGGGTGATTATCAAGTGACCCGTGGTACATGGGAGTTGGTGTGGACAGCCTAGGGCTGCCTAGGTATTGTGCAAATCATCCACTTTTGTGTTCTGTACTAACTTGCTCTTTTTTTCATTCATAGGTCTACCAACCCGCTCACATCCACACGGATTCATTTGTGGACCCGCCAACGTGCTCACAGGCCCACCGACATGCCTGTATGCTCACTAACTCATTTGTGGACCCACCGACACACCCGCATCCTTGCCAAGCTCGTTTACAAGCCCACCAAAACTCGAGCACCCTCACCCCCTCGTTCGTGGCCCTATTAACTCTTCCCACCCCAGCGCAGCTTGCATAGAGTGCCTGCATGTCACATTAATACATACTGTGCCATTCTTTTACTATTTTTTTTTTTCGTTACTAGTATTCTACCAACATATAGTAATTGTGCAACTGTGTTATTGCACAATAAATAAACGGTTTTCTTAACCATATGGATAGCCCAGCATTGGACTGAGCGCTGTGTGATGTTGGTGTGGCATAAAACACCTCGTTTGTACGACATCCCTGACAATGACGAGAGTGCATCACAGTCATTGTTGGACCGATGTTCACTCAGACATCAGCTGGATGTCTGAAGTAACACCACTCATGCCGCCTTGTCCGGATATAGACAGGGCATTTCGGCCTGGGCATCGGGCAGACGTGGGAGTGAACCCCCATTCATTATCCACGATAACATAAGGTGACCGTACGACGAAAAACATTAGCTATACCCCCGGCTGACATCAGTCTGACATAACTGCATTTTGACATCCGTGGGACGTCAGCTTGATTTGGGCGTGTACACTCCGCTCCCTGCGCCCTGCGGCATCGGCATGAATGGAAGCCTGCCAATGGAGGCACTTCATAGCCAAGTGGCTTCCGAGCCCGGACGAGACTTTTCATATTTTCTTGGAAAGAATCTAGAAGCTCATGAAGTTACAAGGATGATTCATCGCAGTTACAAGGAAGGAACTCCCCACAATAATCCACCTGGAGGTCCGAGTCCTCTTCACTCGCTGTTCCCTTTATCGATGAGCCCCTCGTCACAACTCACCACAATCTCCACAAGCTGCCTGTCATCCTTTCAAACCGAACACCCACAAATATAGGTCCACCCGCTGTCTCAACAACAAAGCCCTTTACGCCTGCCTTTCCCGAACCCTTCCCCATCCAAATCCGGTACATGCATCAGCGACCGCATCCACACGCGTACGTCCGAATTCGGCACAGAAAGCTCAGGTGCTCGGTTCTCGTGCAGTGTGGACCCCTCCTATGCATAATCCGGCTATTTAATCACGGTGGATTCACCCGCAGTTGGCATCGGTTATAAGCAGTGCGGAGTCGCCGTTTCGTCGCTCACCCTCATCCCTGACCAGAGCACTCTTCGTACTTCGGGTCAGTCAGCCGCTGCACCCATACCTCGTTCCTCGCTTTTGACAGCTGTAAACTAGCTGTTTCGATACTAGCACTCAGGTAAGTGGCATCACCGAGTCGCTGGTTCGCCTCGCTGTGGCCTCGTGCTTATGGTCACTGTCATGCGCAGTCATGTGTAACTTCGTAGTCCCCATCCGCACGTGCTCGAAATGTCACCAACGAGAGCCACTTTTTGGCTTCGATGATGGCTCTGCGCGCCACACCGAAAAGGCCGGTATCGATGGGGTTGGTCTCAATTTCCCACCCCACTCTCTGCCTTGCAGGCGCTCATGCATGACATCGGTCACTATAGCTGGCAGCCGTGTATATGGACGTCGCTCAAGATTGCTATTCCCGTACATGTGTCCTTAGCAGTGAACATCCAAAGAAGTGCAGTCATTGCTGGTTAACCTGTCGACGCGGGTGAGTTTCATTGGTGGCATCTTTTGGCACTGAGCACGCACATATGGATCCCTGATCTAACAATGATTCAGGCACGGAAAAACCAGAGAGATTCACGGCGGATCATTCTCTTACGTCTGCCACCGCTGCGCTCCTCGTGCAAGATGCCAACCTGCTTGGAAGCCTCCTCGTCCTACCCATCCCAGCAGAACCACCCAGTCGGAAGTGGTCGTCGCTGCCACTCATGGCTTCCTCGGCATCGCAAAATTCCTCGCTCGGTGATTTTGTTTTGTCACACAATTGTATAACATCATTGCATTCCCTCGGACATGACATTCATCTTGTACACTAGGAAACCCACTATACGTACCCATCTGTATTTGTACTGTTCACGAATTGGAAGTGGAAGTATGATACCTAAAAGCCATTCTCTTGGATTGTTTTTGATGTACAACATCATAGTCTTCTTCCATTACCTTGCGCTCCGATATGATCGTCGTACACCACCAACTGGATAAAATGTTTGTGTGAGTGCAGACATGGTCCAAGCTACAGATTCAGAGAGTCCACAACGGAATTGCGTGTCCCCTCGCAAGAAAGCATTCAGAGAGCGGATTCACGATGGCTCATTGTAAGGATAGCGATCCAGTGGTCAACACGAGAACGAAGGTCCGTCTCCGTCGGCCCGATTCCAACGCCAATGGGCGAAAACAAGCCAACGGGCATTGAGCCTCCGAAGGGATGTTCAGTGCGAAGGACGACAAAGTGGTGGATCGTGGTGGTCGGAAGGGATCCGCAACCGACGGATGCTTGTGACTTCGAGGAATTCCGATGGGAGGAGAATGAGCGTTAGTCTGAAGCGATGGAAGCCTTTTGAGGGTTTGTATAGACCGTTGATGCTCGATGCCACTCGTATTGAATCTCTTGCAGCCCCGGGCCCAGATTGCGTCAGGCTAGGATATTTGACCCTTGTACAGAAATGGAAGATATTTCGATGCGATCTCCTGGAGGGGAACCTTGGATCGTGGACGACAGACAGGGATACCGTGTTCCAAGTTGCATACCCTTCAGGGGGTGTAACCCTTTGCGCCTCCACCGACACCCCACGGAGTGACTCATCCATCGCCAAATCCAACGGAATGGCAGAGACCCACTCCCAACGCCAACGGACCGATAAGTGCCACCCGAAGGCAACTACCAGTGCGTGCCTACTTTACATGGAGTGGAACAGCTCTAGAGCGCGTCGAGCGGCGGATGCAATCCGATGGATGAGAATGATTTGTGTTCTTCTAGCCGACGGAAGGGGGACAGTGAAGATGTTGACCTTTGAACGCATGAAGTACACGACTTCTGCCACCTGTTGACTTTTGTGAGTAGAACTTCAAAGCAATTCGCTCTCGCATATACAGTATCATACGTCTCAACTCTTGGATGTTCCCACGCCTCTTGGAGACCCAACAGTGCTGAGGGTCTGGGAAAACGAGATCACTGGGACGACCACGACAATCACACGACAGCCTGAAGGCCAACGATGTCCGCAGACGAGATCGCTGCGACGAGCGCACTAACCACGTCTGTCGACACCACCGCACCAGACGTGCAAGAAACCGGACAAGAAGGCTCACCAGAAGTTCCCCGGAGCACAACGCTCGACGAGGAGAAGGTGATGTCGAGCAGTACAAGCATTGAGCTCACCGAGAGCAACGACGACATGTCGAGGACGTTTAACAACCCAAACGACGACACCACATCGCCGACAAGGATGGCGGGCAGCCACCCATTGTTTCGATCATTTTGCAGGTGATTGTAATGCGAGGGAGTATCCATCCGCCTTGGATTGCGGCATTCATGGCATCAATATCGGCTCGAGACCAATCAGATCCCAGTTGAGCTACTATCACTGATGCGAAGCTCGCAGTTTGTATTAGAAGATTAAACAGATCACTCCTGATCCACGAGACTCAAAGGTTAACCACCAACTAACTACGACACTGACCTAGCGTGGCTAGGCCGCTGCCCAAGATGCCAGGTCGTGCTGGCTAATATACCGCAACTAATACAGGTAGTTACTCACCAAGTAGCACATATCATGATTCAGTCGTGAAGTCATGCTCGATTCCACTACCGGCTACATTCAGTGTCACTCACGCAAAGAGATCGGGACCGAGTCCAGAACTACATGAACACTAGGGCTCACGAGTAACGACACTGAGCAGGCCACCAACCCTGTTTCCAGGTTTACCATGGGTGGAGGACGATGATCGCCTTCTGCGAGTCGGTACTACGAGCCGATATACCCACAACACGAGATCCGGCTGAGTACTGAGGCACCATCACCACGAGGCATGCTCAATAATGGGGTCAGGTCGTGTGACCGGGTCAGCTCGTCAAATTGAGCAGTTGAGCGAGCCGCCTGTACGTTAGCTTGAACTTCGAGATGGATTTACAGTGCTTCTCATGTAAATCTGCCCTACTTATGGTTGGGCGCAACAGCCTGGTGGTCACACGTCACGCTATTTAGCAAGACAAAGTGGACCAAACAGATTGACCTAAGTATGCATGCAAAGCACTGTAGTAACAGGCGAAGCGGGAGGGACTGAAATTGTGGGGCGGCAGGAATGTATGTGTGGATATAACATCAGCCAAGCTAATGTACAGGTGGCTCGCTCAACTGCTCAATTTGACGAACTGACCTGACATCAGAATTGAGCACGCCTAATACTTGATCTTTGGAACTGGCAAACTCTATCAAGGTCCCCGTAGTTGGAACAAAAAAGGAGCATCCGACACTTGGGGCGCAAAGAGGGACTTGTGACCAGCAGGATAGATTATTTCAATGGGAGAAATGTAAGGTTTGTTGTTGCGTCTTCCGCATGTACAGGGGTCTACGAACCTTAAACTACGGGAAATGACAAAGAGCGTACCTAGTAATAGAGCTGTGGGAAAAATCAAAGGGCGTGCAAGTTTGTCTGTCATAGTTCGCTTCTGAAAGGAACTCCATCCCGCTCAGACGTCGGCTATAGAATCGACGATCTAACATTGCAACAGTATCTCTGGCTAGGATAGTGACCATGGCTGAGGAACCTCTGTATTTCAGGTACTAGAGATTAGGGTTGAATCAGTAAGTATGTTCTTTCACTGCCATTGCGTTTTATTGGTGCGCTGATCTTGACGGGTTTCTCGATTAGTTTTCATTTGGTGCCACCGCCACAGAGGTACTCGCTTTCGGATGGATCCATGTTATCTGAAATTTTCCGCTATTCGCTCGGTGACACCGGGCCTTCCAGTGGGTCCACGACCACCCAGTATGTTCTAGTCAGTCTCACGAGCTGGAACGTGATCGGCTCTTGGCCTTCCAACTAGCTCTGAAAACCGTAAAGATTACGGACATCGACAAATGCTTGTCGTTTTGACCATTTCGTCAAACAACAACATAAGTATTTATATTCTTTCTGACGTTAGTTGAGCCTTCTTGGGACATAGGACAGGAAAATCATATAAGGGCCCTGCAGGTTTACTCTGATGTTCGTCGTTGGTGTCCCACAATGTCCGGTTCCAGCTGGACTCTCATATATGCCTTCGCCCTTGGCTGTGTCGCTCTTCTCGGCAGAAGACAACTTAGTAGGGCAAAATATAGGCGCTCGCACCCATTGCCACCTGGTCCTCCCGGGCTGCCTTTCATCGGGAATATCATTGGAATTGACACAAATGCCCCATGGGTCACATACTCAGAATGGGCAAAAATCTATGGTGCGTCGCTGGTCTGAACTAGACGGAGTTACTCTCCCCCACACCGAGAGTTTCACAGGAGATCTAGTCTTTACCCGTCTTCTCGGCAAGGATATCATCATCATTAACTCCGAGACGGTCGCAAAGGAGTTACTCGAGAATCGTTCTTGGAATTACTCAGACCGTCCTCACATGGTTGCTAATGATCTGTGGGCTCACTTTTTCGTCATTAGCAATCGGTTGTTGACCTACTCACTACAGCTGTGGGCTAGAGTTCAGTTCTGCGGCGATCCGTTACGGTGATAGATGGAGATTGCATCGGCGTTTCTTCCACCAAACATTCCGAAGTAGTGCTGCACCGAGATTTGTGCCGATGCAGCATCGCAAAGCATGTCAATTCCTTCGGCGGCTGCTCCAAAACCCCGCCGGACTTTCGGAACATCTTCTTGAGTACGTATCCGCATAAGAGTCAGTTCGCATCTATGGTCTTGACCTTGGGTTGTCCATTTAGATACACAACATCAGTCGTATTGAGTAGCGTGTATGATTACGATGCTAACTCTCCGCAAGATGAGTTAGTTGGCACTGTTGCAAAGGTCCTCGATGTTGTAATCCCCGCTTTGCGCCCGGATATTACGCTTATCCTCGGTGCATTCCCTGCACGTGAGTGGCTTTCTCGGCTCTCTTCCTGGTTCAGATTTGACTGTCTTCAGTCCTCAAACTTCCATCATGGTTCCCTGGTATGTCGTTCATGAGGGACATGGCCATTGCCAAGGAGTTTTCAAAGGAGTATGTCGAAAAGCCGTTCGCCAATACATTGAGGGAGAGAATGGTATGGTCCATTTACTTACAGCGCCCGGAACTGACGTTCCTGTGTCAGACATCCGGTGGCTCCTCAGCCTCAATGGTAGACGACGCGCTCCGGAAGGTCGAAGAAAGGGGTATTTCCGCGGACGAAACATGGATGAAAGCACTTAAGGAGTCCGCTGCCACTGCCTTTTTGGGTACGTCGGCGGATTTTACAATCTATTCTTTCCCTGAAGCTGCATGTCTACCCCTTAGCTGCGTCAGAGACAGTGCGTGACGAGTTCACTTATGTAACATTCTACCCTGAGCCTGGAGCTTGATGTTGGGATTTTAGTCAAACTCTCTTCTTATGACGTTCTTCCTTATGATGTTGGTGGCGCCAGAAGCACAAGAGAAGGCGCAGGCACAGATCGATGCTGTCGTAGGCAAGAATAGGCTCCCATCAATTGAAGATCGACCGGCACTGCCCTACGTTGAAGCTGTCTTCCGTGAAACGCTCAGGTACAACCCAATAGTCCCTCTCTGTGAGTACTAAGCCCAGATCTGGCCGTTCTTTCTGTTGACCCCTCGATGTGCATAGCGGTCCCCCACGCTGCCTTAGAAGATGATGTCTACGCTGGCTACCACATTCCCAAAGGTGAATGATTGACAAACTTGACTTCAATCAGTATAGCCTAATACCCATTTTCAGGGGCTGTTATACTCGCGAACGCTTGGTTGGCATATTCCATCTCTGACATTTCTTAACCCCCTCATCATCTCCTCGTTCCGCAGGGCTATGGCTCACAACGAAGCTAAATATCCCAATCCCCATCAGTACCTCCCCGAGAGATTCCTCAACGAAGATGGTTCGCTTAAACCCGCGGATATCGAAAACATTGCCTTTGGCTTTGGTCGACGCATCTGTGTCGGCAGACACTTTGCGGATACATCAGTGTGGTCCGTGATTGCCAAGTTTTTGGCTGTGTTTAAAATATTGAGACCGATCGATGAAAATGGTATCGAGATTCCCGTGGAACCAAAGTTCTCTAGCGGGCTTGTAGTGTAAGTCATGCATTTAACCTAATCCAACGTGGTTAAGATGTTGATGGTACGATGTATATGCAGGCATCCCCTTCCATTCGGGTTCAGAATTGTACCCCGGATAGAAGGAATGGATGCTTCGAAACTGGATGAACTGATTGCAGGCGGCGCTGTGTAAGGATAGCCTTCAAGTTGTGATTCCGTTTGTTGTCGTCTGCTCGATGCAGTTTGTTGAGGCTTACCATGTGATCAATATCTAGCTGAGTTAGGTGTTGTATGTAACATGTACTAGCATCCGTAATACGCAGAACTACGACGCTTCTTCATGCGGGATTGTGATCCCTGCTGAATTCACCGCCCAGATATAGATGGCATGGCATCCAGCCTGAATCCACTGGTGTAGTAATACAATAGGCTACAACTTCTGATCAAGTTGACTGATGCAAAGGAGATTTCGAAGGTGTATGTCGAACTTTCAACGCTTCGTCCAAAAGTCAAAAGAAGGCGGCTACACGCAGATTGGTGTGGTCTTGTACAGTGTACATTTGTTTCCGTAACGTATTTCGTGACGTTCTTACTTCACAACGATATCGCCGCATACTCTCTCCTGCTCCCCGAAATAAATAAAAAACATGGCTACACACCGGAGTGATTTGCAAGTCGCTCAATGTCGAGTGCAGTGTTCCATATGCGTTGACGATTGCGCATGGATCCCGATCGTGCGCACCGCCTAATGTATGCCCAATCCAATCTGGCTGCACCAAGGCATTCTGGAGGACTTTGGCTATACGAGCTTGTTTCTGAAGCGTGGTATGGCAGAACAGTCCCGGACGATGATGTTCTGAGTGTTTGTGTTGGGAGCGGAACCCACCACGGTGCGCTAATGCGAAGCCAAGTCCGTGCAAGGAATTCATTCGAAAGGATGTTGAACCGCAGCAAACGAGAAGTGCTCGCAAGATTGATGATCGATGCGAGAGGCAACACGGAGGCTATGGATACCAGGATGTCCAGAGGCAGATTCTCGAATTTACTGTGATTCCCAGAATAATGGCCTTCGAAGAGTGTCGGTCCAGGGGTATCGTGGTCCGTGGGCGACAAGGGGAAGCTACGGAATGGATGCCGGTTCAGAATTATCTTGACAGATGTCTCGAAGTGAAAAACATCAGTAGACTTACCGATCAGGTGCCATCCATATCCAAAACTTTCCCTTGTGCACGAGTCTCTGTTTCACAGATTCTACATCGTGGAGCTTTTGGAGCTTCCTCCACCCCCGCTCCGTCATCCCTGGGAATGGGACGAGATTTTCTGCCCCGTCGTCGTCGTCGTCGTCATCGCCATCATCCTCGCCATCTTTGATAAGTTCCTCCATCGCACCGTAGTCGACGTCTTCGAGCAAATAGCGGCGGGACTCGGTATTTTCAATGTCTTGCCTCATTGCCAGACGCCACAGCCGCAAGGCGGACACATGCCCTTGTGTGGCAAGAACCATGATGTTGAGAGCGAAGGTCTGTACGACGATATAACTCCCCCATGAGACGTTATATCCAACCCGGGTCGTTCGAGAGGGGTACTCCCACGTATCCAGCATTCCATGCTTCGCCCATCACACAATGGGGCATGACTCGGATGCCCGGCTCCAAAGACAACTGGTCGACTGTTGACTCGGAAGAGAAGCCATCTTCCGTTACTAGTGCGTATGGTAGGCCTGAAGGGTGGATGGGGCCAATGACACATAGATCGTCTTGTGAGATATGTTCGTTCGTATCGGAAAGATCTCCCAAGGCATTGGCAACGATTACACTTCCCTCTTCAAGTTCGTCCTTCATGGAGCGCAGGTGAGAAGGTATGGCGGGACCGCAGCCCGATATCTTGAATTATCGTCATGAGTAGTTCCACCAATGGCCAGAACCAACGCGGAAAAGAGAAATGAACTCACAGGGCAACGAAGACTGTCAGCCCCCATGCTTGCCACAAGGTTTTCTGCAGCACGGAGGACAAAACACAATTTCAACACACCCACAACGTTTGGTCTCTTTATCTATTTCGCATTACCCCCGGCACCCGTCATTCTCCGCATGTCGGACCTTTCAAGTTACAGTCAACGCAGGGTTTCTTAAATTCCGAGTCTTAGTATACGTACACTTTTCATTTATGAATTCAACGGAATGACAGTTCTCTCGTCCGGGGTTACTCCAGGGTGACCTTTGATGGCTGATTTCAGGAACTTGAATGAGGATGAAGTACCTTTGAACTGAAGCCTGATAGTCCTATTAAAAGCCACGTTGATACGGTACAACAGCAGTACCGTAAGTAGGCTAGTTAAATTTCTATTCCAACATCCAACATCCATCATTCCGAACCAACTTGGACGATGCTTCAATTCAGTCTTGGTGAAAATTGGGCAATGAACACGCCCAACTTCTGAAAAGCAGTGGTGGCGCATCCGACTATCAACAAGTTGACTTTTGACCTTTGCCAGTGGCATCAAGCTGCAAGTTTGACTCAGAATGTCATTGGACAAAGTCAAGGAGCTGGTTTCGTCCATCAAATTCGACGACGACTATATCTACGAAGACAACAAGCAACTCCATCGAGATATATACGGTCTGTGTTGTGTCCTCCTTATAGACTCGGAGTCTTCACGTCTTCCTTTCCTCGTCTTACACTCATGTAGACGAAGTTGTCTCCCACATCAAACACAACGATCCAGATTCTCTCGGTCAACCTCCACATTCGCTTGTATTCTACGCTGCACGCAATATCATCTACCCTTCCTTTATCATTGGCCAAGTTCCCGAGCTCCTCAATTTCCTCGCCACCATCGACACCTACCGCCAATTTGCGGTGCGCAAATCCAACGATGCTCTCACGTGGCATAACTACTACGAGAACGAGCAACGTGCCGGTCGCGCAGACGACGTGAGACTGTTGACAAAGAAAGAAGTACGCGTGTTGCAATCCTATGTGACGAGGAACGACGACAGCCGAAGGCAGTATATCTTGTTGATTGAGAGGCTCGTTCAGGCGGTGAGTATGATGTACAGGAGGAGGATGCTATGGGTTACTGACACTTTGATACGATACTAGCATATTTATTACATCTGGAATGCGCCCGAATCGTGTTTACTTGCAAAGCGCCTTCAGCAGTTCTTCCCTGGGTCATTCAAGGGCACAGACATGCCCCCTCCACTACAATTTCACGTGGATCTCTCTGAAGAAGAAAAAGCCCGTATAGGAGAATTCAAGGAAGAGTGTCGAAGATGGATGAGTCAAGTTGCAGAATGGGACCTCATGTGGGAAGAGGAACGTCAACGCCAGGGGTGAACGTTGTTTGCTTTCGTCCGTTTTTACTCCATGTTGACCAAGGTTTTAGACTTTCGAAAGAAGTCATGGAGGCCAAGTACAAAGACGACTTCCGGGAGAGGTTCCCACCCCCATTTGAACTGTCCGAGCTGGCACAAAGTGTCAAGACTTATATCAACACCGTCGAAGGAATGGTAGAAAAACTTCTAGAGTGGTTTGGACCTTCGGCATAGGGCCTGCTAAATGTAAGCCTTCTTAGATGATGTACTTTGTGGCACACCTGATCACTAACCAGGTGGTACAACAACCCGGGATGACCGCTGGAGGCGACTAGCTGTCGACCCCCAGATGTAAAGAAACTTTGTCGCAAGCATCCTGACAGACTGCACAGGCTAATTGATAAGATCATTGCCATACGTGATGTTACGCGGGATGGAGTGTAACGTCCTCATCCGTCAGATGACTCAAGTGGATCAGGTGAAGTAACAGCAGGACACAAGAGCAATATTCAGGCCGTAGATACGTTGGGATCCCACCGATAACACTATCACTTTACAGCTATCGATGCCAAACTGTTCGTACTCTTCATTTTCTCGCTCTCTGTGCTTGGATCGTCCGTTTTCGCTTTGTGAAGCTTCAGTTTAGGTGGTAACCGTATGGTTGGCTTTCCGAACCACCACGCTGGAGAGAGTGCAACGATGAAAGTCAAAAGACCAATCCCGAGTGTGAACCAGCGGGCACCATCGTGTAACACCGTGAACACGAGAAGGAACACCGCCAGCACGAAATAGAGCATTCTATATTGAAAAACGTCTTTCAGACAGAACAAAGACATATTGCGCAAGGGCACTTACCCCCACATAATGAAGGCACGAGGTAAGCTGTACATGACCGCCAGCCACTCCACGTCGGAGAGATCCGAAGCAACTCTAGTCATGAGTTCAGCCTGTCGGTGTTATCAGTGGTGTCTCACATACAAAGGACATCGATCATACAGCCTTGTCAAGGGTCTCGTCCGCATGAGTCTGATTTTGACGAAGAAGTAGCACCGACATGGCAATGGAGCCGACGGCGCTAAATGTAGAGAGCGTGATGAAGATGAATGCGGCCAAGTGTGTTGTCTCTTGAAGGTTGAGAAGCGGTACTGCCATGAAACCGACGTCAACAGCCAGCATGACAGTCGACTTTTGCAAGCTCAGTGATATCACCACATGAAGGAACACGAGATACCAACGTATGTTGTCAGGTTTTGCCATTCGTTTCTCAGAGAGTCCATGAACTGCTTCCAACGTAATCTGTTCAGTGTGTGGTCGACCCACATCGTGAGCAGTTGTTCGAGATGATCTTTTGGAACCCAAAAAAGGCCAGTGTCGAGAGTCTGAAAGAACCATGATATTTTGCCGTCCATAGGGTTATCTTTGAAGGCAGACTGATCAGAGTTCAAACGGGCACCCTCTTGACCATGGAAATTATAGAGCCTGATACGTGCTGCAATGACGCTGAGCAATAAAACCAAAGGAAGTTATTTACCGACTTACTAAATCCTCGCATAAAGCGTGCTGCATTGAAATGGGTAAGGAGGAACTGAAAGCGGTAGGAAACATACCTAGAACAAACGTATGATACCCATTCGGTCTCCTGTAGTTCCTCTTAACGCGTCTGACTGACGCACACGATGGTCCCACAGGTTCTGATTCCTCGTCGGCCAAGGTCTGCGGCATAACCTCTGCCCTCGACTGTTGTTCGGAGGCTTCCGGTGAGATAGCTTCTCTACCATCGCCCTCACGTGAAGGTTCCTCTACAGGCGTTGCTGATGGGCCTGCTATATCCATCCGGTGCCGCTCCGAAACCACTTGTGAGGCACATCGGCTCTCCTGGCGCTCATCTTGTGATCGTTTTTCATCGTATTTCGTTGCGGGTGTCGCTTCAAGTTCCTCCTGCTCATCTTGGGAATGACCCGAATGCGGGTCCGCAGCTGGATGCCCGGGCGAGGCTACTATTCTGTCATCTCCAGCCTCCGATTGTTCTTCGGCAAGTTGTAAGGCTGTCCTCGACCTAACCTCCCCCTGCGACGGTTTTCGCGAGTTTCGTGAGCTGGGCCTTTTTTCTGTAGAAATTAGCACCTGCGCCCCGTCATCCTTCGAGTATCTTGCTGCAGACCCATCATTTCAGTGAGTATATTTCGTGTCTGAGATGACTGCCACTACCTTGGATGCTCGTCACGATGTCTAGCATTCGTTTAATATCATCGGCAGGGAGTGGTGTCACTGGATTCTTGGACGTCATGACTTCTATGTGATGTGTGGGAATCACTGCAAGCCGGACAACAAGGCGACTACTGACCTGCCATTGAGTAGAGGATCACGTCCTGCAGATGTTCACATAGGCGTGGGTCAAAAGGGCGGTGGTTCGGATAAAATTCGCAATGTTGCCTGTAGACAGATGTCAAATCTGACGAGGAACACAAGGTCAAAAATAGTTGTATGGAGCACGCATGGCTAATGGCTAACCTACCAATGCTGGGGGAGAGTAAGAGACACAGACCAAAACTGATTCTCAATCGCACACTCTACATGATCAGCCACAAGGATGTGAAAGAAATCTGTAACGTACTTATGTAACTTCTTTCATCAATCCCTTGTACGTTCTGTAGCATTTCGTTGGGATTATATTCGTCGAACCAGAATATCGTCTGATTTGCGTGATTTACGAAGTAGTATTTGCACACCCTTGGGGATTGGTCTATGGAGATGCTGAGCACAAGCTCGACGGCATCTTCCGCCTCAGGGAAGTCTTCGTCTGGAAACGTAATGATGAGGGCATCTGCACAGTAGTTAATGTATTCGAGGTTGCGGCTTTTGGTCAAATCAATGTCAGTAAGCACCGACTAGGTAGCTTTCCAGTAAGCAAGTGGAGCCAACATGAAAAATAAGGTAAAACCGAGTAACACGCACCAATTTGAGAGATTCGACAGAGTCTAAGCCCCAACGCCTGTGGAAGTATACAGAACCCTCAGGATGAAACTCTCTGCCCCAGTCTAGAATTCCAGACCTAAGTGCCATTGCAAGTCAGGAAGATTGCGACGTAGGTTAGGAAAACAGCTCTTACGGAGAGAAATCCATCGTTAGTGGTTCAATTAGATCCCATTCGGAGGACTCAGGCCTCCGGGTACTGGAGACGATCGTTAGAAAATAGAAATGGGGATACAAAGGACTCACAATATTTTGGCTGTCTGTCGCAGACAGTCACTCGGAGCGAATGGCATCCATTTGTCGATGGAAGGTGCCGTGTGGCTGCTAGACTCTTCATTCGCAGGACTAGCGGATCCAAGGCGTGGGTTGGAATGGGACGGGGTTGGCGCGATATCGCTGGCCGCTTCCCTGCAGCTCATGTGAGCGAGTTGGATTCAAAGTACGTTTCCGTTCGCTGCCGCTGGTGTGTGCTTTGGATTGCCACAGGGCAAACCCTGAATTGGACCTGGGCGCATGATCCCATGTCCGCAGGCTTGGGTATGGGCGTCTCACTGTGGACGACGATCGGAGATCACCGCGAGGTACTCATGCGCTCCGTCTGGGTTGGAAAGATGATAAAGTCCCCGAAGTCGATCGGACTTTGAAGACGCAACTTAAATCAGGACGAAATTGCCCGCAAACCCTGGCATTAACTTAGTGTACGACACAGCTAATTCAAGACACATGAGAGATGAAGGCATAGTATAGCGAGACCACCGGCAGGTAAATAGCTCTTGGACGTGGCATGGCTGAAGTCAAATTACTAATTGTACACTCGAAGACCAACAGACACCATCTGGCGACCATGATATTCCCAGGCTATTTCTTCCTGGTTGCTTGTCCACTAGGCTTGCTACCTTGGGCCTTCTGAACCATCCATGTACTTGAGTTCATCGTGCCATGAAAGGTAAATTTGTCGCCGTACCTTCTTCAAGCCCCCTCCGGGGGACGACGATTGATTCTGCACAACGCGTTTCTTGATCTTGGGAGGGGCAGCGGTAATATCCTAGGTTGTACGTGTCAAAGGGACAGTGCAGGTGTGGAAAATGAACACCTTACATCGGCAGCTTCGCCATCACCGCCCTCGCCCTCGTCCTCATAGTGGTATCTGGGAGGGGAATTCTGCCACTGATTATTCCTTGACATTTGTGCAATCGCGAGATACAATGGAATGAAGAGTCAGGTAGACTTTGGAGAGACTACGGCGCAGGTATGCTGTCATTATATATTCTATTTCAGCGGACAAAGCCGATGACAAGGATCATGGAAACACAACAAATCAATTTCAGAATATCTGAAAGGCTCCTTTTGTAGAATTTCAAGTCCACCATTCTTGTCAAGTTTAGTTCTATCAGATTTTGATCAGTGAGTACTCTCCGTATGATCTAGAGCTAATTCGAGTTCTCAGAGCGGGCGCAATCCCCTGGTAACGCCTATTACATATCGTCCATGTTGCTCGGAGCAAGAAACCCTACCAATCATTGCAGAGTGCCCTTGCTGCGCCCCCTGCTCCATCGGCGCTCCGTACACCGGGGTACCGTGGCCCACAATCTTAGGCGCTCGCAATGTGTCCGAAAGGTTTATATCGGAAAGATCCTGAAAGACAGAAATACTCTTCGTGAGTTTGTCCGCATTGATCGCAATATACTCGACTACATATCTGGTAGGTAAAAATTCGATTACTAGCATTTTGACGATTGATGTACTGAGTTTGTCCCAAGGCATGTTACTGCGGCATGATCGTCTTCATACATTCATGAGTTGCACCTATCAAATCTATTCCCTCTGATCAGCGCGCGTATCCGATTTCGGCCCTCAGGCCCTGATTTCTGATGCCAATAGTGCCGAGGATAATGTCCGTGCTGGATACCACAGGCGCTATGAGATCTTGTGATACAAGACTACGCCGGCATGGTAGCGGCGCCTGTCTGACCGGTCAGTGCTAAAGACATCCACGCCTTTGTTTTCCAATACCGGACTGACCTTGCAAACTAGGAGGGCTATATGGGCGGTCCGCTCAAACCGAACCCTCACATACAAAGTGCTCCCTTTGCATATAGCCCCCGACATTAGTTCCGAATTTCATCTTATGGTATGAAAAATATTCTTGCTGGGCGGCTGATAATGAAAGAAAGGTTCAACTTGGCCACTCAGACACGAACTGTCTCATTGTAGTGATGTTGATATTGTGCCCGGTGTGCTCTGTGGCTATTGTGGCTTTGGATGGAATTGTACATACGTACAGCAAGATAGAAGCGCTGGTACGACGAATTTCATAACAGGATAATGATTCTCGCGGGATAGAAGCTTCCAAGAATCCAATTGACTGAGGCCGAGCGTCTAAGTGAGAGGATTGAAGTGAGCAAGGGGAATAAACATGTGACAGAGGAAAACCGTCAACGAATTGCGGGGAGCGCAGCTAAATATCTTCCGTCTTTCTCGTTCTGAGCTAATGAACAATGAACAATTATTACCACCTCCGATCCTGAATTGGACGAACTGGAAAGGCTAACGGCCAACAGCGCTGCTCCAGTGGAGGGGATTGGATCATGTCGCACGCAGGGAGGGCTCTGCCGATGCGAAAGACCATAAAGGATCGTACGTTCGTCTGCACCGAAAATAAATAAGGCACCTAGTCGAGAACGAAAATCACTCAGGGAGACTGGACATAAGATAAACCTAGGAGACTGAGGCGGGAAGCGAAAACAATAAATTGTGGGTAAAAGGAGGACAAAAGATACAGCATAACAGGTGGACAGATGTACGATCAATGTTGCTCTTCCTGATAGCCCTTCCTGCGTTGAGAGCACATAGAGCTGACCGACGCATTGGTGGTCACTGAACTAGTGCCCATCTGGAGGGCATGCTATCGCAGCGGCTCGTTAGCCTTTGCGCCCAAAAGAACAATGAAACCGAGGAGTAGCTAGACGACACTCCAATTGCGCCGCCATATTTGCTGATAAGTTCTATCCCGGAAAGATCCCGAAGATATAGTTCGCGAGCTTTACTTACCAGAGCTGCGGAGCTATTCTTGTTTCCTTCTTTTCGGGATGAACGCCAATGTCCCCAGGGTTCGATGATACAATCTTCGTATGAGCGCTGATCGCATGGCCCAGTGACGAATTCCCTGAGGTTCTCATCAAGTCGCCATTCTGATTGTGTCTTTCAGAGTCAGCTTACACCCAACGTTCGTATCAACTCTCAGATGCAATGATAGCGAAGGCCCACCAGAGGTTTTGAGAATCTCAATCCAGCATCATTTCCCCTGCATAGAGCTTCTGTCAACGAATCTTGAATTTCCTGATGTGCGGGGAGAATCTTTACGAGCAATTACCGTCTGAAGAGGACGTTCAGACCGCAGGTCTCCAAAATCAAATTAGTGTGCACCACGACCAACGACACACCACGCACCGCCTACTCGGAATTTTCTGATTCCGGAGGCGCAGTGTCTCAGAATAAGTTAACTGTTGACGAGCGCCGGAAGGGATGTCTCTTCGGCGCCTAGAGCGATGGTATGACGGTTTTGGAAGATGTCAGATCTAATATCTGTCATGACGGGAAGAGGGTTTGCCGCTGACGGAACTGGAATTCCGACGGGATAGGGATGAGCTTAATCTAAATGATGCAAG
Source organism: Chalciporus aff. trinitensis (assembly GCA_038089015.1). Classification (NCBI taxonomy): domain Eukaryota; kingdom Fungi; phylum Basidiomycota; class Agaricomycetes; order Boletales; family Boletaceae; genus Chalciporus; species Chalciporus aff. trinitensis. The sequence continues at coordinate 17,934 of JBBPJZ010000183.1, forward strand.
CCAGTGGAGCCATGCGTGGATGCTAGAAGAACATTAGAGAGAGATCCGGGCACTAGCCAACCGATGGGAATAACGCAATACCCAACCGCCCTCTGCCATACGGGGGTTGACAGCCTGTTTACTTGGAATGGAACAGCTGATGAAAGGGAGCGACAAATCCGAGGAGTGGGACTAATCTGTGGGTGCTCCAATTCAAAATGAATCACTGAATAACATCATCGGTTTGGGTCGGCAAACGTCCAACTGCAAGAACGTGCCATCTGCACGACCCAGCGCACGGAAATGCTATGTTCTGAAACCATCCCTTGCCATACGCAACCTTGCACTTTCCTGGACCGTACAGTCAAGACAGAGAATCCATGAATGAATCCAATTTGTAACGCGATGCGCTCGCAAATAGTCAGCACAACACACCTCGCCTAGCTGGCACCCGGAGACCCTGAATATTCCAGACACCACATCGGACCACCCTCAACACCTTAACTCTGCCGTGCAGCAAGGAGCCTCTTCGAAAACGCTTCCCGACACTGATAATGCGTGACTTCGCCGCTAAAAGTATGATCAAAACAACGTGTCATCTCTTGTGGTAAAAAAGAACAGTACGGAAGAGACCACATACCGAGGTGCATGTACCGCAATAACGCTGTTCCCCAGACGCTTATGACATTGAGGACATCTAACCGCAAACGAAAGCCCCGTCAGTTTCAAACGCAGTGACGAACATATGCAGAGGGGAACATACATCCGACTGTCAGTCACCTTCACCCGCCTCGACTCGAGCACCATCAACTTCCTTTCCACTTCTTCTTTCCTCGACAAGCTCACCTCCCTCACAACACAGCTGTCGAACAGGGGTGCTCGCAACGACTGTGCCAGGAATGGCTTCACGTCTTGAGCGCTGACGAGTGGTGGGAGTAACTGTAGCGTCTCGATCGGGTCAAGACGTGCACTGTGTCGTGCGATTAGCGAGAGCGCGGGGGACAGAAGATTTGGAGGGTTTGGGATGGTAGGGCGGAGATAGAGTTTGAGAAGAATGAGGAAGAGTGGAGAGGGTGTTGATGTAGAGGGAGATACCCGTCTGCAATGTCTGATAATCCAAGGTTAAATCCCGGGTCGGGGGCCGACTGGATCAGCATGACTCACTCTTCTGCCTTGCCATAATCTCCAAGTTTGTATACATACAACTCGAGAGCATGTTCATGCCTATCCATGCGACCCAAGAGGATAGCACGCGCTTCATACAGCTCTACGGTAGAAGGCTCAGTCGATGACAGAGCGCCAGAACGATACCACCTACCCTCTGATAGCAATCCGTACAGTCGATCAGGCCGGTAATGTTCAGTCGTATCGATAAACTTGAGAAGCTTGGAATACACGTTGGCACGATTGCCTGACCAGGTGAGCAAGACATCAGTGAACGGATTCGGACGTATACAACGAGAGAGAAAAGGACGCACTCTCATCCCCTCCCTTAGCAGCCATCGTAATCCCAAGATACAGCTCTGCCAATCGATCATGGAACCCCGCACTTTTCTCCTCTTTTTCCTCAATGAGATACTCGAGGTACCGAGTAGCAACCCGAGGGTCGAATCGTTCGAGAAAGTCAACAACAGCATTCCGCGGAAGCTCCACATCATCAGAAGTGAAGATCTGAATATTGAGAAACGTCACCCCACGTAAAGCGACGACTGGAAAAGGGGGGGAAAAAGGTAGACACTGACTTCAAATGCCATATCTCGATCTTGCTCCAGAACCCAAGTCGCAGACTCGAAGATCTGATCCAAATACTCCGGGCCTAGTTTCTGAAGGTACGATATTGATGGCCCGAGTTTATCCCTCATGTCTTCTTCCTTCTCACTCAGCCTATGTCAGTGTGAGTGAAAACCCTCAGCGGACAAAATAAGAACGGCAAACGTACTGCTGTAGTAACTTGAGCGCCTTCGCGTGCATCTTCCTCCCATTGTACAAGAAGATAAGCTCCGCATGTTTCTAGATGCTCGGGTCAGTCCCAAAAATACTCCTGATGAATCCCAAGCGAGACTGGAACAGGAGGATCTGCGCTGAATGATAGACAACGACTCACCTCCCTAGCTCTTAATTCCTCTTCTACCTCCTCCACTTCACACCAATTCGGCAACCTACAAAGCGGACCCAACATACTTGGCCGCCCAACCAAATAACTCTTGAATAACGCCGTATCGACGATCTGAGCTCTCTTCACCAGCTCATCTTCCTTGAGATCCGACAGTGCGACACCAGATGGGAGACTATAGAGGTCGGCGGGTGACGTGGAGGAGAGCGTTGGGAAGAGGTGCGATTGTGACGGAGTTATTTGGTGGGAAGAAAGGGCTCCCGCGATTTTAGGTCGCATGGAGGTTAGGTACCGCCAAAGCGTCTCCAAAGAACGTGTCGAGTCGTCTACAGAGGAGATATGTCAGGATTTCAAATGCGCGCAGGGAGACTCTAATTGGCAGATGGAGAACGTACCGATGACCTTCCCCTTCTTCTTCCCAGCAAGTGATGCAACGTCGTCGTCCTTGGACACCGCAGCAGGCAATAAAGCCCCAAAACTCGTCTTCGTCCGAGCCCTCACTGAACCCGTCGGCGAAGGCGATCTCGAAATTGTTGCTGCAAGCTTGTCTAAGTTACTGCCTGCCGGATTTTCCTTGCTTTCGCTCGACTTTGTCGACGCTCCATCCTCCGCCTTTCCCGTGCCTCCGGGTATATCACGTGCTCCATTAGACTGCTCCTTTGCTTGTGCAGCCGGCCCACCAAACAATCCCACCCAGTCCTCCTGCTTAACCGCCAACCGTCCGGATACCTTTGGGGGATACAAAGCGACAACTTTCGCAGGATTAACGTCCAGATCCAAGAACGCGTTGATCGCGTCGTCATACTTCCCGGAGCGGAATTGCGATACCGCGTTGAGACCAAGGATAAGAGTTCGTTTGGGGCTTGGGCTCGAGCCATGAACATGGTCTAAAAGTGCTAATGCTTCAGTGTAGGATGCTTGACCAATTAATTCCTCAATCTGTGCATCCCAATCCCGCATGGTGAATTTCCAGATTGTGGTACCCTCCGCAGCGGCGAGCGTTCGGTCGAGAGGGGTAGAGAGAATGAAAATGCTAGAGGGGGACTTCGAAGTGGTTGCAGAATGGGCGAACGTGGAGGTTGTCGTGAGAAGCCGTAGGGACGTGTTTACCGGTACTGGATTGGCAGCGCTCGAAGTAGGGGTCTGTATAAATGGAAAGGTCACGGTCTGTACGGGGAGCATGTTAATGGATGTTATGATTTGAACGACGGGTGCTTGAATAAATGAAGGCTGTGTTAGTGCTTGGACCGATTGCTGAGACGCGGGTGTAGAGCCTGACGGGACCAAGGGGGTCCCACTGGTATTAGAGGATTCTCCGGCGATAGGCACTGTACCAGGTGGCAGTATAGAAAATATGTAGGGGTTTGCGTATGCTGCCAGCGCCCACACGAACCATGTAATGAGTATAGACTCCAAAATGACGAGAACACGGACGATCTGGCTCACCAATCTCTTCAGGCTGAGTTGGCCAATTGATGGAAGGTTCCTTTGTCTGCCCATCAACAGAAACGACGAAACCCTGGTCTAGAAGCACCAAGTGTTCAATCGACTGCGCGGCGAATCAGGGAATGAACTGCTTCACTTACTGTCCTTGACAAGAACAACCTCCCCTTCATTCACCCTCACTAAACCAGGCTTGGCATTCTTGCTCCCAAGCCCGAGGGACATGTAACTTGATAGCCCTGAAAAAGTGCCCATTCCCAGGCCGGTCGACGATGACGCAGTGGGGACGGGGGCAGGCGTTGAAATATCTACGACTATTGAGTCGTCCAGAGAGAAAACCGCGTGTTCAGTAGAGGAGTATGCAAAACACACGTGAGATGCATCCATGAAAGCGATAGCACGAGGTGAATGAGGAAGTGGTGTTTCCTGTTAGCACCATTATCGGAGCATTTCAAGAGTAACAACAATCAGTAAAAGAGATTGGCACAGTAGACCATGCACGTGCACACTTGCCTTGACTGCCTGAGCTTCACCATCTTGCCATGTATACACCACCACTTTCCGACGGCAACCTATCACGAGAGTCGTCACCATAGTCGGAATCGGAATCGGCTTTGTTTCTGCCCCTTCGCTAAACCCACCAGACCGAGGTGAGGAAGTTGGATCGGAACCCTGACTCCCGGGCGCATTATGGATACTTGAGTATATGGCGAACGATAGCGCACCCTTTGCTTTGCTGAGTGGTGTTGGGGGAGAAAAGGAAGGGAGTGGGTACAGCGTCGGGAGAGCCTCTGTGCAACACATGATAAGTGAAGTTTAAAGACGCACGCGAGGAGATATACAAACCAGCTAGGACAATCAGCGAGTTTACGTCCTTGATGTACCACAACTGATCAATAGCTCGCCTTGATACTCCAGTCTTCGTTTCCACAAGTGTAACCACGGGTTTTTCACTTTCAGCTATCCAGTCCACGCGACAAGGAAGTTAAGTGGAGGAATAAGAGAACTGCGCCGGAACGCACCAGATCCCTCATGCAAATCATAAACGTGAATACTCCCAGTCGCTGTACCAACGTATAATCTGTTTCCTGGAAATGTCGCTGGTAAGGGGTTTGGATGATCCGAGCTGCGACAAGCAATGATTACCCTTGACGAGTAGCGACTCTACTCGTTCTTTAAATCCTGTGAGGATTGTAGTTGGCGTGTTGAATGGGGCCATGTTGCTTGTCTGCCACCGGAAGGAGGAAATCCTGGTCAAGGACAAAGTCCTTGACTTGACGTGCAGTGGGGGTGTTAATTGAAGAGGTACTACCGGGTTCACCCTGAGAGCATGGCACAGCCACAATATACAAGGTTCTCTTCAGAGAATGCTATTCACCCACCTGCTAAGAAGAGACGTGGTCGTGCTACGAGCCTTGGGAAAGCACCTCCTAAGGGCAAGAACGGACGCACTCAGAAGAAGAAGTAGGGTAAGTGGTTGAGCGTGCCGGTGTTTGCTAGTTAGGCTGACACGCCGTTTTTATTGTGTTATCTCCAGCCGGTTCCGATCGACTCTCGAGCATCATCTGCTACACTGCGGTCTCTGTTCAGTCACTCTTCGCATCGCACCCACATTGTGTTCTCAATACCTTATTCGATTCCTATTTGTCATCGGTTTCCACTTGTTGCTTTCAAATTGTATGGGTAGCTCAGTGGAATTGTATTATTACTATGTATATGCTGTGCTCGCACCATAACATGAATGCTATATGGTTATTATCAGTGATATACAAAATCTGAGTATGTATGGATGGACAGGCAATATAAGGTCGAGCGCGATATATAACGTGAACAGAATGTGATCTAGAGCCGGTGTTATGATCACAAACCACGTTTTCTGATCTACAGTGATAAGCTGCATGTGAAAGTGATAGCGCTCAGTCGTGCCAAGGGAGGTTACATTGATTATATACGATTATCATTGTATATATGTTTCATGCAAAGTTGCTGATGCCGGTCCTTCAGATATACTGTATTGCAAAATCTATTGTTACCTCAACACAGCCGCATTCTTCATTCAGAAGGCACAGGAACGGTGCAAAAATGATTACATAAGCGAAAATGACACGAACATTTCACCAGGGGTAATATCCAAAAGCAGCCATATGTCATTTCTTCTGAGAAATCTCCTAAACTATATGTTTTGCACTCATTTCAGGTGCTTCCCTTGAATGTATACATGATCTGACTGTGTGTACATGATTCATGTACCATAATAGACAGTTCCTACCGCTTAAATGAAGTCCTGGAAGGCCCTAGAAGCCAGACATCAGTATAGGGGGTAAAATAAAAAACATATTCGCATTTTTTGTACATTTGAGATTTGGACTAGAAAATTGTATCCCCAAATACCCTTCATACATATCTAAAACATATCCAAAGCCTAAGTGGATAGGATCAAATCTGGGGATGCTATGATATATTCTCCTCCTGATCTTCCTTTGGCCCTGGAAACCCCTGGTGATGGATTTACTGGGGAGATAAAATATGGGGATCCATAATACAACTATTATCTTGCATTCTACCACTGGAACTACTTTCCAGAACCCTCTGAATAGTTTTAGGACACTTTTTTCACTGTGTTATGGTGCCCTCACAAGATGCGCTACATTTATGGACTTAACCATTCCCTTCACTTCAATTGTATCTAATTGTTTCAGATCTTATCTTATGATCATATCTGATCACAGACATGTGGTGTTCCTGTTTGTTGCCACAGTCGCCACCTCACTTCCACCTTATCCCCATATGGACTAATTATCTTCTCATGCTGTCACATGATGACAGGCTTCTTTTCATTTCCGCTTCATTTGCGCCTTATGCCATGTTTCACATTCCGGTGCTGCCACCCCCTGTTTCACCAGGCTATGCACACAGCTTCTTATTTCAAATCTCTTATCATCCAATCATAAAACCACCATACATTGTACTATGTACCTTTACCTTTTATAGTCTAAGTAGGGACAAACATGTACAAATAGATGTAGGACTATATAAATCCAAGGGACTAACTGGGACATTCCCCAGTTTAGTTCACTTGGAGATTTTCTCTTCAACTGCCCTCTGCTCCTGCTGTAGTGACTTCTTACTTTCAGCACTTAAACTTTCATCATTACCTCTCTGGTTCTTGTGTAGACTTGATTCAGCCTTAGGTTGTTTTGAGTTGTTTCACACTGTTTGGATGATAGGGGTATAAAACATAACACATTGTATATATGTCATGGGGAACTATCCAGGCCTCTAGAATGCATTCCAAACTATCTCCTACCAGTTTCATGGCCCTCTCCAGAGAGATATGATGTCTGTGGAGTGATTTGAACATACCATAAGCGTGGGAAATGAATTGAAAACTTAGGAGACTCTGCAAAACATATCAAAAACATAGGATTGTAGCTTCCACAGCACATGTGGGGACATTCTGGGTGGTAGAAAATGTGGATATGATGTATTCAAATACATCCACCTCATAGCTGCATGTTAAACCCTAATGATACTTCTGTTCCTGAAGAAATACCACATAAATCTCCTATAAAATGCGAAAATTAAAACATTGGGGCACTGATTGCATGCCTAGAAATATTCTGAACATGAAAATGGACTTATGGATAGCACCCTGATATATATCTGATACATGTTGTATGCTCTATTAATGTAAGGTGTCAAAAATGCGAATATGTGGGTCAGATTCACCATACTAGTACTGTAGAGATTCCCTGGATCCAATGGTGCAAGTAGTCTACATATTCGCATTTTTGAATCGAGGTACACAGCCCATTTGGGGCACCAAAGAGACGGATCAATGACTTGTAATGGGTAAGTGAGTGTTGGCGCAGTAGAGAGAAACAGTCAATGTGTTACGGTGCCCTCACAAGACACGCTACATTCAGGGACTTAACCATTTCTTTCACTCTCACTTTATCTAATCATTACAGATCTTATCTTATGATTATATCTGATCACAGACATGTGATATTCCAGTTTGTTGCCACAGTCGCCACCTCACTTCCACTCTAACCCCATATGGACTAATTATATTCTCACGCCACTATGCTTCTTTTCATTTCCGCTTCATTTGCACCTTACGCCATGTTTCACAATCCTGTGCTGCCACCCCCTGTTTCATCAGGCTATGTGCACAGCTTCTTATTTCAAATCTCTTATCATCCAATCATAAAATCACCATACATCGTACTATGTACCTTTACCTCTTATAGTCATAGTAGGGACAACATGTACAAATAGATGTAGGACTATATAAACCCAAGGAACTAGCTGGGACGCTCCCCAGTTTAGTTCACTTGGAGATTTCCTCTTCAACTGCTCTCTGCTTCCACTGTAGTGCCTTCGCACCTTCAGCACTTACTTTGCTCATCACCTTTACTGGTTCTTGTGTAGACTTGATTCAACTATCGGTTGTTTTGAGTCGTTTCACAATGCGAACACCAATGTCTTTGAAGATGTTGTGGTATTGGTGAAACCGATCCAATGCATCTTGGAGCTCCACCAGGGTATCATCAGTAATGACATTCTGCCAGACAATGTAGCAAAATTCCAAGAATGCACGGAATGTGCATACAATGTCATCGGGAATGTGACCTTCGAGAGCTGGTAGATAGACCTGAATGAACTGAGATGGTGGTGAAGGAGCAGAATAAAAAATACAGCATACCTTCATCAGGGCTTTAGAGTCATTTCCAGTCCACTGGGAGAATCCCCGACCATCAGGAAACCTTCATAAACCTGGAAAGGGTGGTGCCATGGCAATACTAATGTACTTGTCAATTTTTCTTGATCTCATCATTTTAGACAACAGCTTACTGTCGATCAATGTCAGCTAAGTGTTCCTTAGCACCAGCCTTGCCATGTTCCAGCTCAAGGTATTTTTCAACCCACTCAATCAAGTGGTCTTTGAATGTGCCCTTGATAAGCTGGTGAAGGATGTCCAGTGCGAGGAGCTGGCAGATGTCAGCACATGGGAAATCCTCTGTAAATGGCTACATGAAAATGATGGTAGTTATGTCCCTGTAGGATTTAGTGAGACTTACGACAACATTGGCATCAATACCCCATTCATCCCAAAGGACACTGACAGAAAATACCTCTGTCAGTGTTTGGGTAACCTCTTGTGTACATGGTGCACCTCCACCATCGAGGTTATTAGGAGATGCAACACATCTGACAAGGATATTTTGAGCTGAGACAATAGGAGAACCATAAGAACGAACCTGCCACACCAATTTTGGACAATTCCAGAAATGAGAACTTGTTCCGGATAGTTGGCGATGTAAAGTCCGATGCCGAATATGACACAACGATAGTGCTGGTCCGGACATTTAATAATTTGGGGTGTTGACATGCCGGGTTGAAGCATTGCCAGAATTTTGGCCATGGCAGCGTGAAAGAGCTGCTTTTTGAATCATTGAAATCGAGGATCATCCACATACTTTTTTGCTGCTGTGATATTCACTGTAAGTACGTGCATTCTGGATAGGGAGAAAGGAACATGGTACCCTTAGGAATGGCAAGAAAAGCAAGAGGCTCAACCCCTTTGCGATGAGCACAACGGACGTTGTTGTGGATGTTTCCTATAGATAAATAGACAGGCCAGTAATCATTCTGGCCCATTGCGACTGACACTGTGATTTTGTCACTTCCAAGGATAATCGGCACGAATGTTGCTCCGTGCGTCGCTGGTGCCTCTGCTATTTTATCCTATCACGAATGCAGACATAAGTACACACTCATGAGGAAAGAAATTAATGAAATCCTACTGCCTGTGCCCATGCCCAATCACCAGACATGAAGTTTTCATAGTGCTGCTTTTCTCCATCTTCGGAAAAGTCCCAGTAAGGAACATAGTCGATCTCACCATTGAAATCTGGGTGAGATAGCATACTGGCTACGAGAGAGGCAGCAGGATAATACCAAAACTCGTAACTATGGTCCATCCAGGGAGGAACAACCACCGGTCGTTCACCACAATATTTGAGCTTGAAGCTTTGCCATGGGACATCACCAAGAGGGGTTGCATTGATCGTGTCATAAAGGTCCTTGTAATCCATGAAGGGAGGGGGATTCTGGGTGCCATCTGTTTGTAGCGACTGTGACCAGAGATTACAGAGCCAGTCAATGTTACCAGCCGACATTTCAGTGTCCTGGAACAAAAACTCTGCAGTTTTGAATCTCAACCTGTTGCAGTATGGACCCCAATCATCACGGCTCTTCTCTGAGACTGGTGGAGGGGGAGTATTCGAATCAATAGGTTGATCATTAACATTGCAAATTTGACCTAGAAAATTTTAATCTGATGTAAAATCTCATTGTAATACTGTAGACTGACCTGTGAGTTTGTCATGATAGTCACTAGTAACCCCAGGTGCCGGTTCCGTGGGTGCAGAGTGGCTCATAGCACAATGTCCTGAGGTACTTGTGGACATGTTGAATGAGAAGCTGTGAGCGGATGAACAGTGGTGCTTCATGCCAGGAACCGTTTTGAACCAACGGTGGCAATTTGCATGTGGACATGGTATACAACTGGTAGTGAAGACACACTGGGTTGGGTGAGAACGACGGACAAACTGAGGCATTCTGAGTGCTGAATCTTTGATGGGTAGTATTTCGGGCTGAGCAAAAGAAACTTAGAAACAAGGAAGAAATGCTTGGTGGTTCCTCAGCAATAAATTAGGTCTGGACACATTAGTGTGCACCCCAAAAACACCACCAGGGCCATAATGTTACCAGTGTTGTTCTACCTTGGCAATACCAACTCTGTTCCTTCTGGCTCCCTTCATCCTCGTGGTACCAACCCTCTTCCTTCCCTGTCTTCTCTATTCTCTTTTCCTCAAGATGGCACGACCTAGTACCCGTTCAAAAAACACCTCTCAATGCCCAGGACAGGTTGTTCTTGACAGAAAACAAAAACGGCGTACCACAGAGCAAAAAGAAGCCACCAATGCACAGGCCAAACAGCTGCGGCAGAAGCAAGCAAAAGTGCAAGAGCAAGGCTTGAAACGAGTAGCAAGTGTTATTGATTAGGCCATTCGGGATGCTGAGAACCAACTCACAAATCATCCAAAGCCTAGGCCACGCATCGTCAAGAAGCTACCTGTTGCCCCTTCAGTGCAACAGGATGTAGCAGAGGAGAGTCCTGGTGTCGAGGATGCTCTCATAGGCACTGGTTCACTTGACGATGAATTAACCAGCACCCAGCAAGAAGAGAAAGACGATGGAACACTCACTCAAGCCCAGTCTAAAGGGTCACAAACTCAGAAAACATCCACACATGATGCGGTTGAGGCTGCAAGAGGCAACTTGCAGCATAATGCCAGTCTCACTGAGAGCCCACCTCAATCCAGAAGTGATGACCAACAGCCTGAGAAAGAGAAGCAATCAGCACTGAAGTAAGTCTTTTCTCATACCAAAACATAAGGGCTCAATTACTCACCGAAACTGTTATGGTGCCCTCACAAGATACGCTACATCCATGGACTTAACCATTTCCTTCGCTCTCATCTTATCTAATTGTTTCAGATTTTATCTTATGATCATATCTGATCACAGACATGTGGTATTCCAGTTCATTGCCACAGTCGACAATTCACTTCCACTCTATCCCCATATGAACTAATTGTCTTCTCACGCTGTCACACGTTGACAAGCTTCTTTTCATTTCCGTTTCATTTGTGCCTTACGCCATGTTTCACATTCCTGTGCTGCCACCCCCTGTTTCACCAGGCTATGCACACAGCTTCCTATTTCAAATCTCTTATCATCCAATCATAAAACCACCATACATCGTACCATGTACCTTTACCTCTTATAGTCTAAGTAGGGACAAACATGTACAAATAGATGTAGGACTATATAAACCCAAGGAACTAGCTGGGACACTCCCCAGTTTAGTTCACTTGGAGATTTTCTCTTCAACTGTCCTCTGCTCCTGCTGTAGTGACGTCTCACTTTCAGCACTTAACTTCCATTGTTACCTCTCTGGTTCTTGTGTAGACTTGATTCAACTCCTGGTTGTTTTGAGTCGTTTCAGAAACTGTTCTCTTTTACTTGGATTGTATCAATCTTAGCAATGAAGTCCCTGTGAAAGACGGCCTTGCTGGAACCAGTAGAGTCAAGGATTGGGCTGACAAGCTTGCATCATCACAGCCATTCCGGGCATTACCCTCTCAGCACTCATTCTCTGCAAACGCTCATCATGCCAGGTCTATCTCCGGTGGGGCCATTCACTTGTTGACAGCTAGTGAGAATCCTTGTGCCACCACAGACTCCACTGGCACCTGTGAACCCACCCTGGCGGTGAATGGTGTTGCTCCAGAGTCCCGAATAGACAACCCGTACATTCAAGGTAGTGACCAAAGTGAGTGCCAGGCAATGCCCCACCCCTTGAGCAAGGCAGTTGCTAAATGAACAGGTGTCATGGTAAATATTTCATTGGTTGATAAGCTATTGGACTCACATTTGTTTATTAGGAGGTAGTCAGCAACTTGGACTCCGAGATGGGCAAGTGTGCAGCACCAGCCCCCCTTGATATTCAACAGGACATCAAGAAAGGAAAGTCCAGTGAAAGCAAAGGAAAGGGTAGCAGGAAGCAAACTCACCAATCTGGAGGCGAACAGCCTGAGGTAAGTTTCAAAATGGTATACCAATGTGTGTTGTACCAACTTATATCATAGGAAAACAAAGAAGTGACTCAATCGGCACCACTATTCAAGCGGTCTAAGGGTGCTCTGCATAGTACATCCAGATCCCAGCATTCGGGTAGCAGGGTAAACAAGAAGTACATCAAGGACGACCTCCCACCTGGTTGCACTGTTGACAACACTTGGTGTCGGCTCTTCATCTCAATGCTGGCACACTTTGCTGGAGCATACGACAATCCTTGGACTATTCCTTCTGATAAATTCACTACAGCATTGTGGGAAATATGGAAGGTGGTATATGGGGGCAAGATTGAGTATACAGTCACTGCCAATGGGCCCATTTTCCATGTTGTAAGTGTTCTTTTCTGCACGTTGCTATATGCTAACACTATTCCATGTTCAATTAGGCAAGACAAAGTCTCAGTAATTGGCACAACAGGTTTGCCACAGCCACCATTGCCATGATCACAACATTCTTTGCCAGTGATCCTGACTCTGCAGAACCTACCCAATGTGCTGAGTTTGCGACAGCAATGCTCCGGGGGAATCGCTTTCTCTTCAGTGAAAATAGATGGACGGACATTAGGGTGATCCTGAAACGACTCAAAACAACCAAAGGGGTTGAATCAAGTCTACACAAGAACCAGAGGTAAAGAGCAAAGTAAATGCTGAAGGTGCAAAGGCACTACAGCGGCGAGCAGAGAGCAGTTGAAGAGGAAATCTCCAAGTGAACTAAACTGGGGGTTTCCCAGTCAGTCCCTTGGGGTTTATATAGTCCTACATCTATTT
>JBBPJZ010000184.1:0-30742 GCA_038089015.1 Chalciporus aff. trinitensis
TACCTGTACACAGAAAATACATAACTTCTCAAAGTGCGCTCACTTTGCTGTCTGTGAGTCTGTGCGTGCCTGTGACGTCTGTCACAGGCACCAAAGACAGCCACAGAGACTTGACATTTTCCTGATGACTACCAACACTGCACGGAAACCTGAGGAACAGCCTTACACGTGTAGACTGTCAAAGCTTGCAAGCTTGCACGTGGTTGGTTAGTTCAGTCGTCGTCAAAGTTTGGCACTCAAGTTAAACTTGGATATGGATATCTGCCACGGCTCTTTTCCGGACGAGATCATTTGGCGCATCCTATCCTTCTCTAGTCCTCTAGATATTGTCCGCAGAGTACGATTAGTGAGCCCGATCTCCCTTCAAAATGACTTCCTCTGAACACCATGCACATAGGTTTCAAAGAGGTTCCGTGGTATCACCTACGATACCGAGCTATGGAGAGTTCTTTATACAAACGCTCGGCTACCTCGTCCACCTGGGCCATTTCCCTCACAATCAACACTATATCTAGAGCGTACCCTGGTCCGATCAACACTCGTGGCACAGTCCTGGAACACTGAGCCCTATCAAGAGATTAAATGTACAGAGATACCCATCACATCGGACGAGCGCATGGATAAGCCTGCGAGATTCGTCTGCGGGAGATACTTTGTGTATCCCGAGTCGTCAGGAGACATGACGTTACACGACACTGGCTTGGATGGATGTCCAAAACGGATCCTTTGGCACAGTGAAGCGCCGATCTCAAATTGGGATGCATGCTCTATTGGAGAGGAGCATCTCTTTATCTTCATTTGCGAATACCAAAAGGGTACTGGACGGTATGTGGGTTAACTACCAGAGTACTGGTATGATACTCACATACTTATCCACATTGCAGAAAATCGAAGCTTCTGGAGTTCAACGTTGATCCAGACAATGACTCCGTATTTTGTAACTCCTGGGATGTCCCTGATTCCAAGAACTGGTCACTTTATGGCTTCATTGCTAACAACACCTCCCCCTTCGTGTACCTCCTTGGTCTTCGTTTGGTCTTTGACACCCAAACTCACACGTTCTATGAACTTCCACTGTCTCCTGAAGAAGGTGTGCGTTGGTTTCAATCAATTAGTATTTCATATCATACTCATGGAGATATCAGTGGACACAACGGTCCTTTCCACAAATGTTCGACGAGGCAGTGTTCCTAACAACCTCACATATTCTGGTCCGTGCTACTATATTTGAGCCCGGATCAGACGGCTCCTCGAAGTTCTGGTCGGTCATCAGAGCTTTCGCTCCACCAACCATTCAACTACAACTTACTCGTCTTGCCCCGCTGCGTCTCACACACAAATGCGAGGTAGCTAACGACTTGTTGACCATGAGGCTCATCAGGGATTCATTTGTTGATCTAATGACGGGGATAACGAGTATCCGGTTCCTCTTTCAATCTGTTCAAACATACGGCTTCCGTTTTTCTTCCCTCGACCTTTCACTCCCTCGATCGACCGCTGGCACGAGCGATGTCCTTCCGATATCTGTAGACACTTATGACCTCTTCTCCATCCACCTGCCGTTCTCTGTGGAAGCTGGTGATGATGTACCCCTGTGCATCGAAGCTTCTCATGATGGACACGTCAGAGGGTTCTTCTTCACCTACGATACGACGAAAGGGGAAGAACCTGACAATCGATACTGCGTCAAGTTTACAATCGATGCGACGCAGGCTCGATGCACAGCTCTCGCTGGTGAGCTTGCCCGAGTGAAGAGTAATGGGGGATATGTTTGCTATCCCGGTTTTCTAACGTGGTTCGATGCTGTGCGAGGGAGGCTTTGTTACAAGTTGTACAAGCACGTGCCTGTACCACACACGATATTTTTTATCGTAGACATCAAGTAGTTTAGGTTAGCATCACCTATGAAGAAATGCCCCCTCGGTTCTCATTTATCTTCCACAAGTCGGGGTCTCCTTGGTTTTCTGATTTTCTTGGATGATGGCATATGTGTCTATCTCAAGTGCGATGCAATTGGATTGTATTGTGATACAATGTTGCGTCGACACCATCAACCTATCCGGCCCGGGCTTGTCTGCACGCACCAACAAAGTCACAATGCAGGACAGACCTACAGCGGGTTGAAGAGTAGATACCATTGCATCACCTACAATACAAACCACGTCTTATATAAGACCTATAAAGCATACCAAGTGATCCTACAAGAGCAGACATTGCTGGATCAGAATACTTGCAGAATCTGATTCGAGTTAATGTGCATGGCAACCTCGCCGGCACGTTGGTCAACACGATGGTTGATACCGACCAAAAGAATATTGATCAGAGTTTCAAACCTGAGATAGGGTGTGGTATCCACAATATCCTAACGCATACATCATGTCAGCAGACAAAGTAGGGGTTCGAGTGTTCGAACTTACCCGGACGCCATAGGTGCGCTCAAATCGTCACCTAATTGTCTCAGGAACTCTGTGACCCTTTTGTCGTTTCGAATCGGATCCCCATCTGGATGTATGCGCGTCAGTTGCCACGATCGTACTGGGTTATCGACGTGTGCCTCACCTGAGCAAGGGGGGTAGTGTCCTCGGCCCAGCTTACGAGCTAACGAGACAATCAAATCGAGACGATCATCCTCAACCCGAGCCCAACAGACCTTGGTCTCGAGATACGCTTGGTACTTCAAACTTGCTCTCAAGCTCCGTCCAAAATATTCTCCTTTCGAACCTGTTGATGTCGTCTATCGACTGCAAAGCGTGGACGTACGGATTTCGTATGCGTTCCCAACATCATCATCTTTGCTCTCTCCATAGCAAACGAGACCATTCTCATTACCAACGACGATGAGGATATACATGGAGTAAAACCACCCCTTTCCAGTCTGCTGCATGATGCGACGAGTAGTGAGATGGTAGGTATGGAGGGAACTAATGAGGCGGTCGAGGATTTGGCGCTTGACACTTCGTCATCCACCTTCAACGAGTTCTCCAAGTCGTTGTCCCCGTCGTCTATCTCCGTATCTTGATTCTCAAATATATCACGAGGTTGCTGACCCGCATTCAGACACATCTATAATTTCCAATCCTTGAATCGAAGAGCTAGAGATGGTCATGGGGGGGGTCACTGATTGTTTGCGAATGTTTGGCTTCGTCCCAGTTTGGCAGCTGTGTTGGGTGACCAACGGGTCCAATATTGCCACATGATACTGCTTGCTACCCCGTCGCAGCAATAGTAAGTAATTACCGGTACCAGTGTTACCTCGGAAGCCTGAGGAATATCCGCTTCAAGTTTGTACGTAGTCAGTTGGCTCGAACTCGATTGTGATCATCACTCATCAAGATTCGGCACTTGGGTTGAACATCACGGCGGAAGGCCCCGGGCCTACTCATGGATTTATCACTGGGGACAACAGTCCTTTCCACCAATGCGCGATGAGGTGGTGTTCCTCACAACCTCGCACATTCTTATCCGTGCTATGATGTTTGAGCCTGGATCGGACGGCTCCCAGAAGTTCTGGTCTGTCATCAGAGCTTTCCCCCCACCAACCGACTCGGATCAACTCCAACTTAATCGTCTTGCTCCGCTGTGTCTCACACACAAATGCAAGGTAGATAGTGGGTTGGTGATTATGAAGCTCATCAGAGATTCATCCGTTGATCCAATGACGGGGATAACGAACATCCGGTTCCTCCTTCAATCCGTTCAACCACACGGCTTCCGTTTATCCTCCCTCGACCTTTCACTCCATCAATCGACCGCTGGCACGTGCAATGTCCTTCCGATATCTGTCAACACTTATGACCTCTTCTCCATCCACCTGCCGTTCTCTGTGGCAGCTGGTGATCATGTGCCTCTGTGCGTCGAAGCTTCTCATGATGGACACATCAGGGGCTTCTGCTTCACCTACGATACAGCGAATGAAGAACGACACGTCAATCGTTACTGCGTCAAGTTTACAATCGATGCGACGCTGGTGAGCTTGCACGAACGGAAAGTAATGGGGAATATGCTTCCCATCCCGGTTTTCTAATGTGGTTTGATAGTGTGCGAGGGAGGCTTTGTTACAATTTACGCAAGCATGTGCCCGTATCGTACAAGACGCTTTTCATTGTAGACACCAAGTAGTTCAGACTAGCATCGTCTATTGCAATTGTACAGTGCCGAGTAGTGTGACGATTCAGGATACACGCTCTCGCTACCTCCTTCTCTTACATACAGACTCACCCCTCTCTACACATGTTTACCTCGTGTTAGGTTCTTTCTCTGCTAGAATCCCCCTCTTACATACCTACTTATCGTAGTTTGTCTGTAAGAGGTCTCCCTTTCTATCCAGTATCTTCCTTCTCCCACCATGTCTCCGACTCCGAGCCCTATCACTGCGAGTTTCCGAATGGAGAGGACATAGCACCTCTGGTCTCATTTCGGATGCTGGGATATCGGATGTAGATCACAACCATCTATCTCAAGTGCGATGCAGTAGAACACAGTGTGATTGTGCTATGATGTAATGTGCGTCGACGCCGTCACCATATCATGACACTACATTCCTCTTCTGAACCCACCGATAAGATCTCAATGTAGGACGAAGCTACTGTGCAGTGGGTTGTAGAGTGGATATCATTGTATTACCTATAGTATCATCAATTGAACAATACCAAGTATGTTCTACAGTACAAAGCACGTCTTATATCAAACATATAAAGCATACCAAGAGACTTACAAGAGAAAACATTACTGGAATGGAAATCTTCAAGTTACATGTGCATAACAGCCTCTCCCCCACGACGGTCAACACGACGATTGATACCACCCAAAAGAATCTTGATCAGCATTTCAGCTGTCAGTTCAAACCCGAGATAAGGCGTGGTATCCACGATATCCTAACGCATACATGGTGTCATCAGCAGACGAAGGCAGGGGTTTGAGTGATCTAACTTACCCGGACGCCATAGGTGCCGCTCAGATCATCATCTAATTGTCTCAGGAACTCTGTGGCCCTTTCATCGTTGCCTATCTGGACGAATTGGATCCCCACCTGGATGTATGCGCGTCAGTTGCCACGATCGTACCATGTTATCGACGTGCGCCTGACCTGAGCAAGGGGGTAGTGTCCACGGTCAAGCCTACGAGCTAACGAAACGATTGAATCGAGAGGTTCATCGGCTGGCAAGGCAAACGAGGGTTAGTGTGCATGTATTAAAGGAACAAGCGCGAGCGGAAGACTCACTGGGTTCGCCGTCTGTGATGACGATGAAATTCACTGGCTTGATCTGTTTGAGAGCAAGCGAATCGCCTTTGAGTTTCCTCCGAGTTGCCCTTTCAAGTTTCTCTACGTATTCTCCAACTAGGATGTCGAGTTTGTTCGCGATAGGGGTGAGCCCCTCGGGTTCCACGTGCTTGAATAGGTGACGGACTGCCTTGGAATCCTATCACGCGATGAGGTTGAACGGACCCGGAATGGGGAAAATGGCATCGGCTTACCTTTACGCCAATAGCATACTTGGGATGATTGAGGAAGTGAATATCGATCCCATCCTTATCATACGTCGCCGCAATCTGTGCAAGCTCGCTCAACGCTCTACACGCCTATCAAGTCCCCAAATCCGCGTAAGCGACCACCCGAACCCTACCCCTAGCGCCACTCACCTGTTCCCACCGATGCTCCTGCGACATGGACGCCGAATCGTCCATGATAATCACCGTATCATACTGCTTCAGCGCATCCAACGCATTCTCCTTCGACTCTTTCCTCATTGGCGCTTGGAGATAGGCGACACCGCGAAGACGGTCTAAAGATGCATAGGATGGATGGATCGTGAATACACGGGTATGACGAGATCCGGGAGGCAAGGTCATACTTTCAGAGGTATTGGAAGACCCAGAGCCAGCAGCACCGACGTGCGTCGACGTCGACGTCGACGCGGGACTCGGGCGATGTACCACCGCGTTTCCCGAGTCCATTGGCATGTATGGGGGTGGAGCAGCCAGATTTGAGGAGGACCATCCGTTTGGGTCGTTCCCATTTGCTGTTCCGTGCTTCTCAGCCGCAGTACGGACAACGGGATCACTTCGGGGATCGCGATGTCTGGACGACATGCCCATGAAGCTGGAGGGTCTTCCCAAGGATAAATTAAACTTCATTTGCGCTAGATATATTAGTCGATTGAATGGAGAATTAAAGATGACCGGTGGAGGTGGATATTTTTGATACTAGGGGAAGGGATTATGGCGTTGGGAGGAGACTTTTAGTTGCCTGTGAGAGGCGCTTTTATACTCGTGTATGTCATCCTGGTATATGCAGTGCAAGCTCCGTGGGGCTGCGATGGGAAATGTGTAGAAACGTCGATCAGAACTATTGCGCCACAAAACTAGGTTGTGATTAGTGGGATCTTACCTCTTCATGGGCATGTTATCCTCCAAGATTGGGGCAAGTACAGCAATGTTATTCTAGCACCCAGTCGGGCTGACGAATGAAGATAAGGGGTCAATTGATTTGGACACGAATGTTGCACAGGAATTCTGAATTCGGGATAAAAAGACTTCCATGGAACACATCTGAGTCGGGATCCTCCTTGGCTTGTACACATACGACAGGCGATGATACAGGAAGTCGGGAACCTCCAAGTGTAGGAAATTGCGTATCTGATCGCAGCTACTCCGCTCGCTTACAGATTCCTCGGGCCAAAACCGCCGATCCACTGGCACACATACAGGAAGACAACCATCCAAGCAACCACTTATCATCAACCCCAGGCCTCATCCATGCAATTTAGGTATCACACTAAAGCAGCGACTACTACTACTACACCGCGTAAGGAGACTGTCGCTCCGCCAACCTAGGAAACGCATTCGTACTCGCCAACACTACCATCCGCTTTTCATGCGAAATATACCCCCTCATATATCCCTTATAGATCATATTCGCCACAAAACACTCCGCCTCGTCCATCGACACATCTTCGTTCCCTGATATACACAATGAGGTGTGAAACATTGATAGGGGAATTCGAGTGCTCTTCTCGCATGTGACCCAACTATATGCGCAAGGTTTGGAGGTTAGATACGGCTGATTGAGGGAAAGAGAGACGTACACGCGTCGGAATAGTCCTCTGAGACAGAGTTCACGTGCTTTCTCAACGGTCATCCAGAGATTGAGCTCAACGAGACGACGTTCCCAACGATCGAGGGCTACGTCATATCCTGCGATGTCTCCTGTACGAATCGCTGCAATAAATGGTGCAAACAGCTCGTCCAACACAGGGAATCGCTCCATCAGCACCTTGGATGGTAGGTGGCCGCGAAGGATTCGCAAAGGAACCAAACATGTGAGGATCCGCCTAATCACAGTCGATGAATGATCTGCGGGAAAAGGCGCGTAAGAATACATACTCTTGATTCCTGTGTGCTTGAAGGTGACAGTTGTAGAATGCAAGCGTAAGCTCTTGTTCAGCCTGGTGGGGATGGTGAGCGAGACTAGCATGATGAATCAGCAGGTCTCACTACCTTGGCATACTCTTCGTTGAGGAAGTTGAGCATTCCAAGATAGTACCGATAAGTAACCTTCAATCAGTAGGCGACCTTTAGTATTAGGCGTGCTGGCACCAAGATGCGACACACTTGATGTGAGCGAGGGTAAGAGGATAGTGGTGGAATGTCTGAATTTGCATCCAATGCCCGCAAGATATTCTTCGACAGTGATATGCGTTTCACCTAACGCATATATTGAGCACCGGGTCACGAAAAGCGGAAGAGAGACTCACGCGAAAGTAACACTTCATGACAAGCCCAACAACATAGTAGATCCCCCACTTCCGCGACTGGTCCGCAGGGGATGTACTGGAGGATAACACATGTAACCAAGACGAGGTTGGAACTTATCATTGGGGGACACACACCGATCTGTCATGCAGTTACTGAATGCTTTGGCCACCACTCCTGCTGCACTCTCCATGCATTCGCTACTTTGACCGTTGTACTTTGCTTGGAAATCGGCCTGGGGTAGATGGTGCGTGTAAAACTTCAGTTTCTTGAGTAGTGGGAGAGTTTCCATACATCGAAAGCGAGATCCCTGAGGTCACGGAGCATTGAGAACAGAGCAGGCAGTGACCACCCTGTATTTTGCGTGAAAAATCGGAAGAACAACCTCCCCAAGTATCCGAGTAAGACATTTTCAAAACCAAAGGCGCATATACGCACGAGATGAGCTGGGACTGTTCACTGAACGCCTCTCCTGGTCGTTTCCGCGCAACATGCGACGTCACCATAACATACCGAACTGCAATTTCGTCCCACGGATTCTCTACACATCCCTCATACCGAGACATAAGCGTGTCACGCTGTAGTGCAATGTGTCACGAGAGGCGTCGAGCGGTTAGGTTTGGGTGACATACCGATAGGTTTTTGAAGTCTTTTACAAGGTCCTTTCCGTGGGGACTGGTCGGTCGTAGCAAGTATGCAAGCTGCGGTCCATCTTCTGCCTGTATGGACTCTGTGAGTTCCTTGAGGAACTTCGTGAAAGACATCGTGAGGTTGACGTCTTGACTTGAGGGAACGAGTGTTCGATATGCGACTTGGACCCTCACTTGGACCGAATTTACGAGATCAGCAGTGGATACAGCTGAAAGTGTAGGATGAAAATCCTCGAGGACGATAAGGTAATTGAGCGCTCGTTGTCGACGTGTTGTCTCAGAGGATTGAGGTCATGCTCACGCTGGTGGCAGTCCGGCAGTGTGACACTGCTTGACCTTGAACCAACATGATGCACTCCGCATTTGCTTCAACTATGGTAGGGTATGTACGATTCCTCCAACGCTCTACACGTACTTAGAATAAAGTTGATATTTTTTACAGTGTATGCACCATCATCCAGAGTCCAGGGACCCATCTCGCAATTGATGCTGCAAAATCCGACCAGCCTTGTCTAGTTAGTGTGAAAAGATCCCTACTGCACCCTACAGGCTCAAGCTGAAGTTCCGAATGAATGCCCGTCGTTCAAATTTACCGCCATGCCGTGGGCTTTTTATAACACGACCTATCACGCCTTGAGATCAGTCCAAGATCAGTCACGTTCGCGCCCAACTCAAAAGATGGAAATCGATGTCGTCATCGTCCTCGCACCTATATAAGACGATCTCGAAACGCCCGACGCCCCCGTCCCTATCTTTTTCTCCTTCTACTCAGTACTACTGTCATGGCTTTACAACCATCCCTGAACCCTTTGCTCATCGCGGGCACCTACGACGCCCCGCATACATTGGACATCTTCCGTACGTGATATACACCCCTGTCGTTCGTTCCGAACTCTGATCTTCTCTGATCCAGTCGACTATGTCTGCCCTTTCAGGTCGGCATCATCCATCTGCACCCAGCTCAGATAGCACTGAACCTGTGCATGATCCAGTGCCAAGCTTTCTCGCACGATGGACACCGTGCTCAAACCCTGGTTCGACAAAGGCGGAAAGTACTACGGAAAGGTCAAACTTATCATGAGGCCCCAAGTCCAGCCCTGGCATGCGTCATCGACCTTTACCCATGAAGCGGGGCTCGCGGTAAGACAGAGGGACGGTCGCGTTGAACTCAACCTTACAAACGGATTTCCCAGTTTGCTCGTGTTGACCCTGAACATTTCTGGGAATTTGCGCGCAAGGTAAGGTCTATCGACATCCTTTGTGTCGCCCTTGGTCATGGTTCGTCAGCTCTTCGACAAACAGGAGGACTACTTCGACGTCCCATCCGCGAATATGACGCCTCTTCAGATCCGAGAGAAATTTGCAGAGCTGGCTGCGTCTGTGATCAATGACTCCCACAAGATCGAAGCCTTCAAGGACATTCTCAAAATCAGGGGCGGCCTGAACGGCGGCGTGGCCGTGACGGATGATTTGAAGTACACGAGTAAGTTTGGGGACTTCCTCGCGATTTCGGACAGTTGATCAACGTACATATAGTCAAGTTCGCTAGGCAAAATGGAGTCCATGTCTCCCCCAGCGCTTTGTGGGATGGTGTCCTCGTTCCCGAAGTTTCCAGCTCTTGGGGAGAGGCCGAGTGGGCCAAGTTCCTCTCGGAGAAGGTTAAGGTTTAAATTGTGCCTGCGCCCGATTGCATTATGATCATTGCTATTCAGTGTGTTCTTGGTGTTCTGACCCGCATAGTAACATCGTAGCGTTTGTGTTGTCATTATCATGTACAATATTTGTAGGAGACAACCAAATGGTTGTCTGCAGGCCGAAGTCCAACTGCCCTCAATAAGCTTCACGGCCAGCATCCATGACGTTTGATTTAGTCACCCCAATACAATGTCGTTCCGCAGCGTTCTCCCTTTCCTACATTATTGACACCGAAGGTCGACATCCCTTATGCCACCATTAATTCGGAGCAACCTTACATTCTACCATTCGAGGGAAGACCTGTGCTCGCAGATTGAGATCCCCGCCCCTTTTCCGTCCTTGACATTTAACAGGTCGCTCAAGTCCCAAACCCTGAATCTGAGAACACGTGCTACAAACGTGCAGATTGACCGGGCGATGAAATACTCGTAAGGCTGTGTGTGACTCTCAGGCTGGCAGACTGATTTACGGTTCACGTAACTGCGACTCGCGGACGGCTGGCTTTCGTATATAAGGTCCTCAATTTCTGTCATGCTACGCGTTTCTCCTTCTCAACCCTCGATACTTTAATCCTCACTTACTCCAAAGATGAAATTCTTGTTCACTGCCGCGATAGTTCTCGGTGCCGTCGCGTCTGTCCTCGGACAAACCATCGAGCTCGGTTACCCCACCGACGGTACCCAGCTATCCCGAGGACAAAACTTCACCGCCCAAGTCATCCAACCCGTACGTACCTCCTTCCATCCCACCCCATCACCATCCCAAATTCACATGATCACTAGGAATCCATGGCCTCATGCATCCAAGTCGGCATCGCCCTTGCCATGGACACCTGCACCAACGGTGTTTGCCCTCAACCGACTGATCAACTTGGCGACGTGTTGTATGCTGGACCTTGGACTCCTACAGGTCACCCACAGGGAGGGTTCTATCAGAACTTTACGGTGCAAGTCTCGACATATATGTCGCCCGGACCTGCTATCTTTACGTTGACGCATTTGTGTTTGCTTGGGGTGAGTCGTGGCTATGTTGTTTTGGATGTGTGGTATACTGATGATGTATGTGCTATGGGATGTGCAGGGTGGACCGTATCCGTTCCTCGAGTTTAGGAATGCGACTATCACGGTTAACTGAACGTCGGGAGGTTGGTCTTCTCGGTTAATAGAGTAATGGAACGGTCGTGATTTGCGGTCCCTGGAGCATCTTACATTCTAATACATTGGCATGATTCAACGCAGGCTGGGCTATATCTGTCATCTGAGGACCTGAGATTGAGCCACAGACTCTAGACTTGGCGGAAATGAAGAGTCTAGCAATCACACTAGGGTGATTGGATAACTAGTTGCTTCAGGGATTTTCCTGCCATCTGGAAGGTCCTGCCCGCAATTTAACTACCGAAGGTTAGGTGAGTACCACGTTGTACCAGTCCTCTCTCGTCTTCCAACGTAACTTATTTCTCTGTTTTTATCTCCGGGAATGAAATCCTCCCATTTCTCGCCGCTTCCCCTAACACAACACAACAGCTTTGATTAGGAGCTCTGCTGACGTATGAAAAATCCTCCACCGCTCCTATCCTGAATGCAAGGGATGTGGGAGGGATGAGGAAGGGATGTACTGCCTCGTTGGTATTGCTTCCGAGGCCGATCTAAGCACGAAGAAGGTTGTGTGGGGAGATGTACCAGGAACTGATCGGATTTGTAACTCCCGTAAGTGCGCAGACGCCCCCTCGGCTCACTCTTTGGGGTATAAAAGGGCGCACATTTCCTCTTGTCCTTTGCATTTTATCCTCGCGTTTCTTCAACCCCGTCTGAATATGAAGTTCTATTCTACTGCTGCTGTACTTCTCGTTGCTGTCGCGTCTGTCCTCGGACAAACCATCGAGCTTGGATACCCCACAGATGGTACAGTCCTGTGCCCAGGACAGAACTTCACCGCCCAAATCATCGAGCCCGTAAGTGCCCCTTCCATCCCTCTGCTGTATATATCGACACCACATATTTGTGCGTAGGATTCCATTGAAGGGTGCATCCAAGTTGGTATTGCCCTTGCTATGGATAACTGTAACAACGGCGTATGCCCCCAACCTACCGATCAACTCGGCGACGTCCTTTACGCCGGCCCATGGACACCCACTGCGCACAACCCCGGTGGATTCTACCAGAACTTTTCCTTGCAGGTCCCTACGTATTTCCCGACGGGACCTGCTATCTTCACGTTGACCCATTTGTGTTTGCTCGGAGTAAGTCGCTCATGGTTTCCATCGTCTTAATGGAAGAAGCTGACGCGTTGTAGGCTGGACCGTATCCATTCCTTGAGTTCAGGAATGCATCTATTACGATTACGTGAGGGCGTTAGCAGTCCTCAGGAGTAGCGTAGCGGGGTTGTTGTATTTTACACGGACACTATCTGAACACGCTTCTGACTTACTATCTACTTTGTCCGCATTCATCGGGACTTGAAAAGCGCAAGGCTGTGGATGATCATCTACATGAGCCCATGACGTCACGCGGATGCCAAGATTCTCAGGGGCGAAACATCCACAGCGGGCAATGTTGACCGTGGTGTTGGGCAAAATGGAGCTCGAAGAGGCTCGATATCTACGGACCCTGCATAACATTGACATGTCTTGTGGATCTTTAGTTTACAGGCGTAGCTTGGTGTGCCTGGTACCTTCATACTTGGAGTGATTGGAATGGATAGGGAAACAAGATCGCTGCATGTTGCAGTGTGTCGCAGTTTTGGTATGAGGTTTATGTGATACGGCGACACAGCCCCGAGAGAAGACCAATTTGACCAGAATTTGACAATTGAAACCATCCACGGAGTACTCTTCAGGGTTAGATTGGGACCTCCCTGCAACATTGTTGACACGACGGGGAAGTTTGACCTTGCTTGTGGGTCTAACGCCGTGATGCTGCTGGGAATGTCACACCAACGGTTCGTAATTCTGGAGTTCTTGTGGGGATAGAGCGACCGCTGATGCATCCTCGGGCTGTGGTATGTATTTAATGTTCGGCGTACAAGACAGCCACGTACACTGAACAACCTCGATCATGAAGCCTTTCACGACTTTTGTTGTTGTAGCGTCAGCTACACTGTCAGCCCTCGGTTCGACAATCGAGTTGCAATCCCCCACGGATGGAACAGTGATCACGATCAACCAAAACTTCACCGCGCAAGTCGTTTTGCCGGTACCATATAGACCCAATTGTCAGAGAATCTCGTGCTTACCCAAAAGTAGTTCTCCATGGCGTCGTGCATCGACGTCGGAATCGCCCTCGCAATTAGTAGCTGCACCAACGAAGTGTGCCCACAGCCGACACAAGGACTCGGGAGTGTTCTTTACGCGGGGGCTTGGAACCCGACGATCTTGGAACCTGGTGTCGGATTTTATCAGAACTTCACGTTCCAGGTCGACCAGTATGAACCCACTGGACCGGCCATATTCACTTTGACGCATCTTTGCTTGGCTGGAGTGTGTAATTCATCCGGTTGTGATCAAGCATCAGATTCAGAAATTGACTCACTCTATCACTTCCAGGCAGATCCGATTCCATACTTGGAGTACAGGAACGCATCGGTGACAGTAGTAGCTTAGATCCTCGGACGGAACCAGAATGTCATGTCAATCGAGAGATCTTGTACGGGCTTGTCTGGCCGAATGGTGGCAATTCACAAACCCTCTCGTTCTGGGGACGGTATCTAGTGTCAGTGAATGAAAGTGGTCATACCTAATTAATCTTGTCTTGGTCATTATGGGGCCGCCAAGCTTCGACCCGCCCTTGTGCGATGAGACAACATAAAATAGGCTTGAATCGGAGGGTATCAGTCCAGAAATCTCCTGCGTTCTCCCATCCGAGCGTGCAAGCATCGTAAACGACGCGGAAAATGAAGAACCTACTGCTCGTTATGTTCCTCGTATTCGCAGTTGCATTCGGCAGCTGTCAGACGATCGAGCTTGGATACCCAACCGATGGCACTGTCCTGAAGAGAGGGAAGAACTTCACAGCCGAAGTGATTCAGCCCGTCAGTGTCCTACCTCCTACGCATGTGACCAATTCTGCATGAGCTCACCTAACGTCTATCAGATCTCGATGGCTTCCTGCATTCAGGTTGGCATCGCTCTCGCAGTGGATCACTGTCCCAAAGGAGTTTGTCCGCAGCCACAGTCTGAGCTTGGAGAGGTGCTGTACGCTGGACCGTGGAATCCTGTCACTCCGAAGCCGGGTGGCTTCTACCAGAATTTCACGGTACAGGTCGGGCAATACATGCCAAAGGGACATGCCGTGTTTACTCTTACACACTTGTGTCTCCTTGGAGTAAGTGAATGATTTTTTGGAGGTTTTGGAGGACAACTCACGAAGAATCTTCAGGGGGGACCAGTACCATTCCTGGAATATCGGAATGCTTCCATCAGAATTGTGTGAAGCATGCAGTTGAGACAATGCTACGATAAGATGTGTACGTGGGATTCGATGTACAATAGGGAAGGATACTGCCCGAGCTGAACAGTTGCTATCATATGTTGTTGTGTTATTAGTCAGTTTAGTCGAGATGGTTTATTTGTACTTGTTGAATTCAGAGGCCTTTGGTAAATAACCCATAACATCCGGCAAGACAGGACATGTACAAGGAGTCAACCACTTCCCAACCGTTATAATGGCAAGTTTACGACTCTCAATACTGCTGCAGTCCTAATGATTTGTACAGACGGTATGCTCGTACTTCTTGCGCGGGGCATGCAAGTATGGAGATAGGTGTCGAAATGAACATCCAGGAACCCAGAGCTCGAACTTTGGGAGTTGGTATACTCACGCGTCGTTTCTTCCTAACGCACTAACACCAATTATCCAGACCAGACGTGGACATCAAGTGCAAGCAGGGTGGCCGTTCCATACAAGTGCGCAGCCATCCAACTCTATTAATTGCGTGGCTGAGCATTCTACAGTATCGAGACCATGACAGCAGACATCACGCCCTTGAAAGACAAGCCTTTGTGGCCGCTTTCTTCATATGCCCCTGCAAAACACGAGCCAAATCTTATTGTTGGATTGGATGAATCCCTAGAGGAGTTACGACTGAAGGCTGTCAATGCTTTGAAAGCAGGGACTACGGATGAATATGTGCGTAGCACATTATCACCCTTGTCATGCACGACTAACACCCTGTCAGACCAAATACGAGACGGAGAAAACCGCGGCTGCAGATCAGGTGTACGCAAATGCAAGGAATAATATCAAACAACTGCACGAGCAGGCATTAAAAGCCAGCAGCCAGGCGGAGGCTGCAAATTCGTCAACGCCTGCAATGATGTCAACAACACCCTCAGCATTCGGAGCCAACACAGTCCACTCCGCGTTTGGGGCGCCGACTACATCCGCATTTGGCCAGCCTCCCTTTGGACAACCAGGCTTTGGGCAGACTGGCTTTGGGACGACGTCAGGCGGCACCTCTGCGTTTGGTCAACCAGCTCAGGCATCCTCGGGTTTTGGGGCCCCTACACAAACGGCATCTGCCTTCAATCAGCCTAGCCAGACAACATCGGCGTTCGGACAGCCCGCACAGGTGACGTCTGTGTTTGGGCAACCACCGCAGCCAAGCTCTGCATTTGGTCAGCCATCAGCTTTGGGAGCAGCAACATCTGCTTTCGGACAGTCTTCCACACAGCCAACGTCGGCATTTGGGAAGCCCTCAGAACCTACATCGGTTTTTGGGCAACCGTCTCAGTCTGCTTCAGCGTTTGGACAACTCTCACAACCCACGTCAGCCTTTAACCAACCCGCCCAGTCTGCATCAGCATTTGGCCAACCAGCTCAGTCTGCATCAGTATTTGGCCAACCTTCACAACCCACTTCAGCATTTGGACAGCCTTCGCAACCTACGTCAGCATTTGGGAAGCCCTCACAGCCTACATCCGCTTTTAGCCAGCCCGCCTTCGGGCAGTCGTCGCTCATCAAACCTGCATCTGGCGCCTTTGGTGCACCCGGAGGGGGCGCATTCTCCGCATTTGCATCACAACCGTCCGCTTTTACCTCCGCAGCCGCCACGACCACGACCACGACCGCCGCACCATCTGGCCAAACAGCGTTTGGTTCCACACCAGCAATCCAAAGCGCATTCGGAGCCCCTGCAGCTCCCAAGTCCGCTTTCGCGACCAGCCCATTTAACACATCCCCGTTCACTGCTCCCTCCCCTGTATCCGCCGTTGTTGGCAGTAGCCCTTTCGCCACATCACCCATGACCATGACCCCCACTCTCACAGAAAAACCTCACTCTGGTGCTCCAGATTTTGCAGCTGCAAAATTGGCAGCCCGATCGAAGCCAGGTGCTGACCCTTATGCCAACCTCCTGCCACCCAACTACATGGACATAATACCTATCGATATCAAAGAAGCTTTCGCGAGCTCAAAGTTTGAGTGGGGCAAAATTCCAGAGTGGATACCTCCCAAGGAAGTTCGATGATGTTGGCGGGATGTGAGGGTCTTTGAGGACTTTATTTGTACTAGAATTGCATATAGTATTGATCTGTTACGTCCGTTGAAGTGTACATTGTAATTGTAGTCATCCATGCAGCCCTTGTTCGGTGTCGCTGACCGTAGGGAAACGTCCTGATGAGGAAGGTAGTGTTGGTTCGTGGAAGCACCTAGACCGCCACAAATTGCCGCATCATGTAGAGCATAGATAATCAGACTTCCTCGGGGCCAGATATACTTATCAATCAACAACCAAATCTTTTCTCCCGCGTAGATCGCTACTATCGACCCTGCTCAAGTACGTCTACTAGTAGCCCAAATGTCGGCTCTGGAACCAACCGCTTCCAACACGACCCCAACCGTCGCACAAGAACTCCCGTTCATCAAGTTTCCACCATTCCCAAAACCACCTGAAGGCGTTACGATCATGCCTTTCAAAGATTTCAAGGCGCGTGGTATACAGCTGTTCTCAGAGGTCAGGACAGGTGGCGACGATGGTGGCGATGAAGACGAAGCTGAGCTCGACGCGCTCGGTATCCCGACCGTCGAGCTTCGCGTCAAACATGCGACCGATGAAGCAAAGAGCAGTACTCGCAAGAAACGAAAGAAAAAAAAAGCAACTGTGACTGAGGCTGCACCTGTGAGGAAGTTGCAGTGGTATGAGGAATGGGAGGAGGGTGAAGATCTGAGGGTAACCAAGGGACGATATGATTTGTGAGTACACTACGTTTAAGGTGCTATATGGCGAAGGGACTGATGTCATGGTTTTGTTGGGGATGGATCAGGAGTATCTCACCCGTCGATAGGTTCTTCCAGTCAGCATATGATTTCCGTACTGGGCGGCCTTGGCCCCCTGTGGTGTTGGGTCTGAACAATCTATGGGATCAGGTAGCCAGTATTATTGGTTTAACCGGTTTGACGGTTCTGACTCGACGACGCGTAGTTCCGTCTCTTCACTGGTTTGCTCGTCAATCCGTCTGTCTATCGCAAAGTTGGGGCGGAGAAGTACAATCGCGATCCGTCGCCCGATTTCGTATCCGATGATGAGGAGAGCGGCGATGACGCTGATGGCAGGCCAACCAAACGTCAGCGCGCCGACGGGGGAAACAATCAAGAAAGTGGCGCACCTCCCGACCCCCACAAATTCGACGAAGAAGCAAGGGAAGAAATGATTTCCATCTTCCTCGGCGATCCCGAGAAAGCTGTTCGAATCTTCCTTTCTTCATATATGCGCGAACGTGGGCTTATTTGGTACGTCCTAATTAACAGTGATCACGAGGTTCATGCGTTGACGCGTGGTGTCTTGTCTAGGAGTCAGATAAACCTGACGAATACCCCACGTATCGTATCGTTCTTCCTTGCGTTCGTTTTGCGTAACCGTGTTCTCCCTGAGTCAACGTACCAGCGGGGATTCAAGCGTGCCCTCGAAACTCTTGAACATGCGAAGAAAGAGCTCCCATTGACATACAAGGTGGGAAATTCGATGCCCGATGCTATCAATCAAGCATGCACAGAGCTCTTTGGACGTCAAGGAGGTATGATCTACGCATTCGCAGATACACCGAATGCCGCCACGATAGAAGAGAAGGAGAAGCCCAAAGGTAACCCCCTGCTTTCCTTCTTGAAGTCATCGACTTACCTTTCTTGACGAACAGCGTCCATCAACGTGACAGACACTGCAACTGGTGATCAGTTCAACGTGGAGCTCCCTTCTGGGCCGGACATGCAGTTAAAGGACGCGATTGAGGACAACGTTGATATGAACGTCACGCTCGACCCAGTCTCCGCCGACAATGGCGACCAAATGGATGAGGACAATACCGGTTGGGGTAACTCTTGGGGAAATGGCGGCGGTTGGGGCGGTGATAATCTGGAGGCCAGTGAGTGGGGTAACAACGCCTGGGCATACGATCCTGTGGCTGGGGACGAAGAATCCAAGGAGGGAAAGGGAGCGAGTGGGGATGACAATTGGAATGATACTAATTGGAATCGCCCCACTCGATCGCTTTTTGAGCTCCTGGGCCCGACAGCGTTCCCCTTCACGCATACAACGGGCATTGTAGAATGTTCCACGCGTCGGGTTGTTGCTGTCCAATTCCCGCCTGGACACCCCAAAGGCACGCCGTTGCCTGCTGGCGGAGAAAATGCGGTGAAGGTAAACAATGGAGGAGAGTGGATGCCCTCGCCGAGACTTGTCGAGGACGAGCTCGATGCCCACTTTGCCAAAGTCATCCTTGAACCCTGGGGTCGCGAGGAAGGGGATATCACGCGCCCTGACATTTGGAGGACATCTCGCGGGCCCGTTATCGATCCTAACAAGCCCTCGAACAGCGCGAATACGGATATCCCAGGAACAGGCAGTAAACCACACAACCCGCTCACAGACAACATTACTCTCCTCGTTGATCCGTCACTGGCGGAGATGTTTGAGCTTGTTCCGGGTCTCGGACTTTCTGCGATGTGGATCGAGATAGCTAGACAAGCTGGATACGAGGCGGAGTCTGGTGAGGAAGCGAGCGGTGATTGCAAGGTTTCTGGGAGGTTTTGGTATCATGAAGATGTTTCGGGGATTTTCCCGAGTTTCTATACTGCTCGGGAGGAGGAAGAATAAGGTGGGCTGCACTCTGCTGACGTTTGCATTGGAAAGAAGGTTCTTAGATCCATCGTACCATATCTTAGAGAAATGAAAAATTCTACTAGGATGTACATACAAATACGAGCGCCATCTTGTCCAATCGTCAAGCGATCGTTCGTCCAGACCCTGCCCCACTACAGTTACAGTAAGTGTCCAACTAGAGCCGAAATTGAGAGTTGGAATCAGTATCCCTCGGTAATGAGATAGTCTGCAAGTCGTTCCACAAGAGCAATGGCGTAGTCTGATCCTCCCGGATCATTCGAAGCGATATACTCTGCAACGATCACGCTCTTCTTAGTTTTCTTGACAACGCACCCATCGTCCTATCGAGGTCGTCAGCCCTCCCCACAGACTCGCTTGAACAAACGCAAGCCTTACCTTGCGTTTACCAAGTATCATATCCAAACACCCCATCGTCGTCTCATACCTTCTCCCTCCAATCAAGATCTCCCGCGCAGGGTACGTTCCAAACCCTTTCATAATCGCATTTCTCTCTTCCACGGTCATCTACAACACAACATACACAACACACCTCCCCAATCAGTCACGCTGAGTAACAAGAAAAAGGAGATAGGACTCGATAATGCACACGTTGCAACCTGCTGATTCAACCCAAATTTCACCATCTTGACCCACGATCGCTGCCTTTGAGATCTTGCCCGATTGGAGTAAACTGATATCGAGGATTTCTATAGGTAGGGGCGGGAGAAAGATAGAATTAGAGGTATTGCTGTACATGAGTGTATGGATTGATCCGATCGATCGTGGTTTGAGACGCTCACCCTGCCAGGACATCAGTGATGCGAGCCAAATATGTTCAAGTTAGATAGGTTAGGTGTGGGGGAGTGTGTGGTCCGCTAGGTCGGGGTATTCCAAAAGACACGTTGTAACACCGCAATTTCTTCGGCCGGAACTTCAAGCGCCCATCTGCTGCGGGACACTGCCTCCATCCAGGCATGAAAGTGCACACCTTCAACGTGTCCAAATGGTCGTAGATCATGCTAGTACGTATGCGTGCTGAGTTTGTTCCGAAACCTGTGATCGAGTCCGATCGCTACGACAGCTCACAGATACAAAAACGTCAACGGGGGTAAATGCCACATTGTCGAAGGAATCAAAAACATGCATCATGGTATGAGATGTTACCGTCTACGTGCCTCTACGCCTATTGTCCAGCATTCCCATCTAGTGGTTGCAAAAGAACAAAACTTCTATCAGAACCCGCTCGGATAGCACAAACGAATGACACTTACCTACATGTTCTTCGCGAACATCGCGTAACACCAGATGACGCAAACACAAAAGGCCTCCACGAAGGGGGCAAGAATCCAAAAAATGAATCAAGCATGACCAGCCCGAGAATAGTCTGAATCGAGTTTCACACCCGCCCAAAACGCGAGCGCGAGCCACGAAGTGAACTCAAGGATGAAAGCCCCACCCAACGTCCACCTCCTCGTTCCCATGGAGTGTGCACTCGCATGCCACCTGAGCATCACAACTCCAAGCCCATCATGGGCCTTTCTTGTCGCGACCGACATACCCTCTTCGCCAGCCAAGTCTATGAGAAATTGGCTACTCTACCAGCTGTTTCGAGCGTTGTAGGCGGGTGTCTACTGTGCTGGGTAACATTGTTGCTGGGGAGGAGACCTATCTTTTCGAAACCAGCTGGTTATGAGGAGCCAACGCTAAAGGCGTCCCGTGTATACACAGGACACTTTGGGAGAGAGAGGTGGGTATGTGGGTGAAACAAGCTTTCACCCGAACCCCGCAACACATTTCAAAGCCATGCTCTCCGCACCTCGCCTGTCGTTCACGACGGGGTTTTGGGCATAGGAGAGACAGATAATTTTCTGGTATGTTGCTCAGTCGGTTACGACTGGGCCCTGCTAGAGCCGATCGTGGGGGATTAGAATGCTCAGACCTTAACCCACTCACGAATGAGGACAGAAATATGTCCTGTGCGTGGTGAGCATCGTAGCCTTCGAGCTGGTCATGGTTAAGAAAATAAGAAAGTGCGATTGAGTTCAACTTTCGTCGTGATTGGTTACATAAGCATCCACTCCGATTTCTCCCGTCTCACTCAAAGTTCAAATGTCCCTATTCCACAGGACACCACTTTTCGTGCGTCCGATGGTCATTGATAAGCATTATAGACGAGGGTGCGGAATAGGCTTTCGGAAATAGCAACGGGCGGAATCTCGCCCTGAGTTGCAACGCAATACCTTTGTCAGATAATTGTCAGCTCCATCTAGTGTTTAAAAGTCTGCTGCGCCCGAATCGGCTGTCGATGAGGCCGACCAAAACCACTATGAAACGGCGGGAGTTACGATCAATATGTTGAAGTCTTGGGAGAATATGGTGCAGCCATGGGAAAAGAAGGCGATAGTCATCGTCCTGCCGCAGAGGGAGAACGCCGTGAAGAAACGGCGGTCGATTTGGGAAGAGGTGGCGTAGCTGGCAATCTCCGAGAGCTGGAGTTGCGCTGCATCTCGGAGTTCAGGAGAGAAGGAGCGCTTGACCTCGCAATAAGAGAGGATGTCGCGGTAGCGACAGGTGGCCGTTTGGCCTTGGTCAACGAGGATGACATCGGGCTTGCGCTCGCCCTCTATGAAGTTATCTGCGTGCGAGCACCACTGGGGCACCGACGGTCGTTGGCCAACTACAGTATGAACAACCTATTTTTTCCGATGAGCCGACCGCCTTTGCAAGACCGGGTCATTTCTGAGTCACTAACCCTATTCAAGAATTGTGCCATATTCACTTCCGGTTTGCCAGTTGACGGGATAGTCCACTGGTTGTTGGAACCGTACAATCGTGCCTCCTGGACTATTGTAAGCGCGTGATCCAGAGATCGCTTGCCGGGCGGAAGATGGTAGAGCGCAGGGAAAGACACGTCAGGAAAGAAAAGTGCGGGATCGCGTTCATAATTGACAATGTTCTTGCGCATGTCCTGAAGAACATAACCATCCATAACTTTATGGGTCAATTTTCTGGTACCGTAGTGCCGACCTAGAAAGGCGTCGGTCTGCAGAGGTGTAGCGCACCGTCTTTTCAGTCTTTCCATCCCCGCGGGCGCTGCTTGCTCTGTTG
This sequence comes from Chalciporus aff. trinitensis, assembly GCA_038089015.1. Classification (NCBI taxonomy): domain Eukaryota; kingdom Fungi; phylum Basidiomycota; class Agaricomycetes; order Boletales; family Boletaceae; genus Chalciporus; species Chalciporus aff. trinitensis. Next base: position 22,296 of record JBBPJZ010000184.1, read on the forward strand.
ACATTCTACTACTAGTAAGCAATTGATTAATTCTCATCAAGACTTTGCGGCATTGGAGTCCGAGAACTTGCCCTGCTACAACAATCTGTATGGAAGGTGATTGCCACGCTCTCATGGAATGAGACCACTACTGCAATACATACATGTTGCATAGACGATTATCCACATTTTAACTGCATGCTATGTACGATAACTACACGATGGTATATGCATGGCTCGGGTTGGCGGCGGTGCGCCTCTGAGAGACAGGGCGGTTCAAATAGTCTAATTCGGTCTGCGAGATCTCGGTATTTGATGTGAGGCCTAGGCCTCGAGGGACTTGGAGAACAAGGGCCCAGTGCTCGGTAGGGCTACAAACAAGTCGATGGAGCTGTGAACGAGCCGGATAAGGTGCAACTGTGCTGCAACCACATCGGATGGGGTGCAAATGTTCCAGTTGAGCCACAAACGAGCTGGTGGGCCTGTGAAGGAGTCGGTGGAGCTGCGGACATGTCGTTGGAGTTAGTGGGGCTGCGAATGAGTCGAATGGGGTGCAAACACGTTGGTAGGGGTACGAACAAATGGGTGGGGCTGTGAACGAGTTGGTGGGATTGCGAATGAGCTGGATGGGGTGCAAACTCGGAGGTACGCCCTGGAGGAGTCGGTGATGCTGTGAGCATGTTGTCGGGGCCGCGAACAAGTCAGGAGGGCCGCGAACGAGTCGGATGGGGTGCAAATGCGTCAGAAAACACCCAGAGGTAACCTGCGAAACCAGGAATCCATTAGATATGGCACCATGAGACTCACCAGGGTTCATTGGGAGATCAGACAATGCCTTGGATGGGCTCGTCTCAGGGCAGAATAGTCGAGCAGAAAACTAACCAAGTGAGGGTGACCGTCTTCGAGATTGCCTTCTTGCTTGGGCCCCGCTCCAAGCCATCATTAGCCATCTTGGTGCTGTGTATCCGGTGGCTGTACACTATTCCCGTAATCATTCATTTGTTTAACCCATCCCTGTTTGTATTTGTTGACGATTTGAGATAGGGGCCTCAATTTCCCATAAATTACGGGCGTGACAGAAACTTTGACAAGCAAGGTGATAACAGATACGCAACCGCTTACCGTCTATCACAGCTAATGTGGGCTTGCAGCGCGCGAAGCAGGCGAGAGAGAGGGAGGAAGGGTCACCGAGAAGGTGTCTAAATCAAGGGTACGTAGTCGAACTGCCATGCTGCTTCCACGTTGAACACGACTAGGATAATTTAGCGACGATTAGCAAAAAGCGATGACCCATTAGGTTAAGGGCGTGCGCTTGAGCGCACATGCATACAGTACCATATTGCCCCCACCTTTCGGATTTTTTGAGTGGTGAGTGTACCGTGCAGAATCCACCTAATTTTATCTCTCAAAAAACTGGTAGGCAGGCAGGTTGGGGTCTTGGGCTGAATATTTCAAAATTCTGGAACACGGAGTCCTGTGGATGAGGAGAACGAGCTCGAGTCCAAGCGCAGGTCGTCTTTCACCCACCTTTCACACATTCTCCGAGCTGCTGTCACACTATGTCACATGTTGCCAAGTTGCCGAGGTGATTGGACATAGTCCAATAATGATGGGTCTATCACAGGTGAGGCTGGTACGTTCGACATGCGAGATGGTGAGAAAGGTACTTGAGGAGAGTGGTGACGATGAGAAGGGGTGGCTGGAGACAGCGGGATGACATGCAGACGAATGGTTGGCGGTGCGTCGTTCTCATTGTCTTCTGGACTGTCAAGCTGGAACTCAGTACGAGAACGCTTCTACCCACGTGAAGAACGACCCTCGAGGAGTTTGGCAAATGTTGGGTCACGCATAGACGCCTTTTGAAGATGCCATGCAAGGTGAGCGTTGTTCGTGTATCCCCCATCTACTCGCTCAGCATAACCCTTCGGAAAATTTGTTTTAGGGGGACGAGATGTACTTCATGGTGGCCATGAGTTTTCATACAATCTCGTTATGTGTTTCAGCTACTGTAGCCCACCCAATACTTGCACCACTGCTGTATCTGGAATGATCTGCAAGGACTCGTCTCAAGTTCTAATTTATTCACTTTTTTTGTTGATAGTCGTGAAGGTATGCATTGAAACCTACTCCCCGTCGAATGGCTAAGCCTCATGACGGATAATGAGTGAGTGGTGTTTGAAATATGAAAGGTAGGGTCATCCGGTGAAGTGATGGTCCAATATAGTACTTATGTCCTGCATAGGAAAGGCGAGCAGGGTGGGACGGGAAAGAAACAAACGAGGTGATGTGACCCTGGCTAAGTCCTGCATTCCCCAGCTTGTTCACATTCCCAGAACTTACACCTGAGACACGACCGAGTAGGACATACAAACATACGATAGAAATATCCATCAACAGATTGCACCTGAGTTTTCCAATTTGTTTATTGTTTTTACCCGAGAAAAATATTCTAAATATGGGTTTAACATGTTTGTGTTACTTTGTCCTCAACTCAGGCGCAATCTGTTGATGTGATATTTCTATGGTATGTTTGTATGTTCTACTAGCTCGGTCGTGTCTCAGGTGTTACCTTTCTCACAGCCCGAGCTTGCCTTACTCAGAGACAGATGACCTTTCATTTCACAGAGCCTGAGATAAGCCTCCTGTTACATGGCCTCAGCTTTGTTCCCTCTTCTCCACTTTCTGCTGACCTTCAATTTCGGCTCACGAACAGCATCGCTGCCGCTTACGGGGACTCACTCGGTGTGGGCCAACCTACACAGGAAACCCGGGAAAATGGCGCCATGCCCACGCCTTGTTTCAGTCGGGTGTCAACGGATCAGCCTGAATCAATTGCTGTGGAACAGTTGGGGGAACCAGTATCAGCTGGTCAGGCAAACAACCAAGCTAATTCCAATCACCATTCGCGTCCGCCATGCCCCCGAAATGGACTAACGCTGCCAGCCCAGACCCGGTGGCGGGCCAAGCACTACGCGGGCCAAGCCTCCAGCGTTGGTGCTGATGCTCTGCTTGCAGCACTCTCCGTGCCACATTTTAACTCTGGTACCCATAGTCCACGGCCATGGCTTGATTGTATCCGAGACACGCTCTTACGCACCCCCTCTCAAGTACCCCAAGCTGATGAGCTCTCAAACCTTGTATGGCGATGTGCTTCCCTCAGATGCAAGGATATAGGGACATCATTCATTTCCATGTTGTCCTTCATACAACTGGCTTTCAAATGCGAGCGGTAAGTCTTGTGCCTGGGTAGTGAATCCGCTGCTGATCTACTTGCTATCGTCTTTAGGCTGTGTTCAGAACCTTCCCCCCTTTCCCTTAGGCAACTATGGGCGGAGCGAATTGCTCACCTACCACACGCTCCACAACGTCGAACATTCACGGAGTGGGTAGCATTTGGCAAACGATATGCCCGCCTTGCCGCTGGGGGGACCATCTACCTCCTGATACTCATCGCCGGTCTAGACCTACGTTTCGAAGTGGCCAAGACGACACACCAGATTACCTACCAAGTTGGAGAGATGTTGAGGCGACCCAAGGGAGTAAAGTCCAGTGAGTCCGCCGATGCCATCCTAGGTCTTATGAGTTACTGGTGATTTGGATGCTTTTAGCCAAGCGAGCGTTGATTCGTTCATCCATCATCCCTACAATCGCACGAATGCGGGAAGAATTACCCTTGAAGTTTGAAGTTGACAAGCTTGGTCTGATCGACGGCGGAGATCTCAAGAGCTCAGATAAGCTCTTTGATGGGCTTAGGACAGAGTAAGTGAGATCGTTGAACAATTGAAGAAAGGAGACTAACGCTCTCTGCAACAGATCATTCTCTCTGCCGATGCGAAGCAAGAGTGCTTGGAAGTCATGCCGGACAGCGGTTCCAGCACCTTTGGAGGAGCTCATCCTCTCCTATCGTGCTCTAGACGGTGTGCTAGGGTCTCACTTTCATGGAGCTGTTCCGACCCCCCCTTCTACTGAGACTTTGCCAGTACTGCCATCAATGCCAACATCGACGCCGTTGTCCTCGCTGTTGTCCTCAACACCATCGTCCTTAATGCGGTCATCTCTACCCTGGATCCCTCACAGCTCCACTTCTTCCAACGTCGAGCTTGAGTTCGCAGTGACCCAGATAGCCACTACATATGACCCAAACTCGCAGGTCAATCAGGTCAACCCATGCTCCAACGATCGAGTCCGTCGCGATGTCTGGACAGAGTCGCAACGCGAGGTGGCTGGGAAGGCGCCAGTAGCACAAAACCCCGGTCATCTGGAAGCCCTCGTGAGTAGTCTAAGTCGCATATCTTTCCACTAAGTCCTCATTCCTGTTCGAAGCTGAACGACGCAAACTTCTACCACCATGGTTACAAGAAACAACCTAACTCTTACATTCGGATTCCTATGACATCCTTTGAAGGGTAGGTCAACCTTCATAAGCATCCATGCTTCATCTAACTGAGGTATTAGTGCACTTGACATTCGCAATGCAGATGGAACAGTGATGGCATTCATTTGTAATGCCATGCCTGCCCAAATGAAGGATACTCTTGCAGCCAAGCTTACGGCATGTCTTGGCAATGATCAGCTCTTTGTACCGCGAGATAGCAGCGATCGTGCACCATATGGGTGCATACATTTCTCTTGGTATAACAGGTATACCACTAGTGTGAGTTTCACTTGTCTACGAGGCTTGTTTGATGACTGATGTTAGATCTCAAAGGGCGATGGTGGCCCCATGGATATTCACCCTGGCAAGCTTGTGAGAGCAGATGTGACCTGCACCAACTGCACCCAATTTTTTCCCTACATGTCTAGAGATTTTGGGCAACACAAATTGCTCTACAATGATCTTGCCAAGGCCTTTGAGGATGTTTTCATGTGGATAGAGAGTGTGGTAAGCTGACTATAATGCTACTCAATGTGAAAAGCACTGATTTGTAAACTTACAGTTACAACAGAGGCTTCCAGTGGAATACCAAGCTATGGTCAAGATTGTGGAGTCGCTACCAAGCCAACCAGAAAGTCTCATATCACCTTTTGCATCCTTTGTAGTTAGCATTGACATCTGCACCCAAGCCCATTGTGATGTGAAGAATAAGGGTTTGTGTCTGGTTCTCGCAATTGGCCATTTCAAAGGTGGAGCCATTGCACTCCGAGAACCAGGCTTGGTAATTGAGTTGGGCAATGGGGATTTTGCTGCCTTTGACTCCTCTAGGAACACTCACTTCAACCTGGACTACATTGGTAGCCGGGCATCTTTTGTGTTGCAGACCAATTGTGAATTCAAAGGTTAGGAGAAGTATAAGGATGGCTGAGGGAGTAATAATTTCTATTGTTAGATTTCTCAGTATCATACATTCTTGCTCAGTATAGTATTGTTAACTAAGGCAAACATTCTACTTTTAGAGGGGGTTTTATGACTTGCCTTAGTATGCTTCTTTTCTTCTGTTTCTCCTTGACTTCACATTTTCTCCTTGACTGATGGTCATGACCTGTACTTCTATTAGTCATTGTCTTCTAACAGACACTTACTCTATCATGATGACTAACTTGTTTTCTGACTCATTCTAATTTGACTTATGACTTATCCTGTACTCTTGATGACTTGTCATCATTCTTTTGCCTTCTATGACCTTCTATTCTTCTTGTATATAAATGCATCACACAACTCTCTTGCACTCTAAGCTAGACCTATGCAATATAGTCTCTAGCCCTCTCTGAACCTCAGGAATTGACAATGCAAACATACTGTACAGTAGTTGAGCCCATTGGGAATGTCCATCATCTATGTATCACAAATGAATAAGTGCACAAAAAATGACAGAAGAACATTGTACAAGCTGGAGTTGGTGTATCACATGGAGCTGTTCACCATGATTTTCCAGAAACCTGTGAGGGCATACATTGGGCATTCATTCAGAGACCAATGCAAGTGATCCGGATATTTCAAACCCAGTTGCAATCTCAAGAAATGGTATGATTGAAATGGCCTAAACACTAACTTTGAGTCGATCAGACTTGAATACTTGAGCTTGATCCTTAGGGCTTTGCAATTGTAGATTGTCAGGTAAAAGTATTCAGGGAAATCTCCAAGAGGATTAGACTGAGGATTTTCCCAGTCTCTCTTAGATCTTATATAGTCATAGAGCTTTGTATGTACATGTTTATACTATTCTAGAATATACTAAAGAGTCTATATTGTTATTGGTTAAAATGTCATAGAAAGTATTACATAAGTTGTAGAGGTCTGTAGAAGATTCCATAAGGTTCTATATGATGTACAGTATGTTACAATTTGTCTCAGAACTTCTTTTCTTTCTTTTCTCACATTCTATGCTTTTCTCAATTGACCAATGGTCATTACTTGTACTTTATTAGTCATCATTTTCTTTTGAACATTTACTCTATCATGATGACTAACTACATTCTGTTATGATTGCATATTGCAACCCCATCTTATCAGTCTTTATCTTATCATATTGATGTCTATGCAGATCTTATCAAGACTTCTATCTTATCACATCATGTGACTCCTGGAGATAACATCAAGTGAGCTTATCATATCTTATCTGACAAACACATAACATATGCCATGCAGATATCTTATCTATACAAAGATGTTCTAGAACCTCTACTGTACATGTGGAGTACATGAGGCCAAAGCCACTGACATCATATGAAATCCTATGGAACCTTCTATGACATTTTAACCTATAGCATTATAGACACACATTGTACAATACTAGAATATATATATATATATAGCCAATAGCATTAAGCTCTCTATTAGTAAAATATGGTAGAATACTCTAGAAGAGTACAAACATGTACATATGTAAATGACTATATAAGATGGGTACTGGACTTGGGAAAACCCTAGTCTAGTTCTCTTGTTGTTTTCCTTCAAAGTTTCCTGCAAGTAAAGTCCTCAAGTCATGTTGCACTGAAGCTAGCTCCTAGACCCCGCAAACCTAGGATGAACAGGTGAAGGTCATTACACATTCTATAATTCATTCTGACTCATTTTCTGACTTATCTCATATCTTTATGACTTGTTTCCTACTCAGGATGACTCATCATTGTTCCTTGATCTTCTATGACCTTCTATCCTGTCTGTATATAAACTTGTCATACTTCTCTCTTGTACTCTAAGCTAGACCTACACAATATACATAGTCTCTAGCCTTTCTCAGAAACCCTTGAAATCCTTGAGTCTTTGCTTTACTTGGAGTAAGCACTATCTGTTGCCAAGGACTTCACTTAGCAATGCCTCTCAGAAATCCTCTCCATGCTTTTGAGATATTCTCAAAGAGCATTTCAAGAAATATCCAAATCAGACTTTGCATTCATACTTGTTTCTACCTGGACCAAGTGTAACAATGTATCATGTTATAATCTAGAGTGGTCTGGAAGATGTTGTCATAAGTCACATGATCTGATAAGATAAGATGTTGAGCAAAAAAGTTGTTAAGTTCAAATGGCAAAATAAGGCAATTGTAACAATGCTGTTACCATGGTTCAATCTCTTTCATATCCCAAGTTCCCAGCAGATCATCTACATTTCATGTTGTCACTTAACATATACATTTGCTCTTCAGGAAATGATTGTGTTCACCTACTTTGACAGCATGTATGGAGCCACTGCCTTCTGTCATTGTAAAGGGGAAACAGAAGGCTTTTATGGCTATCTAAAAAGGCATGTGAGTAGAAGCAAAGACATGCATGCATAGGAGGGAGGTGATCTCAATGATTTCAACAGGGCTCTTGTAATGACTTCTATATATATCACCAAAGCTTCCTCCTGTTGAGTAATTGTCACTGAGTTTGATTATATGATGTGTGTTATGGTGCTACATGGACACCTGCACTTTGTGGACTTAATTACTTTTTGTCTTTTCTCATTATGTATCTAATCTCCCAATTCAGATCTCTTATCTTATGATCATATCTGATCACAGACATGTGCTATTCTGCTATTCTGGTTGTTTTGCACAGTCATCCTATTACATATGGTTACATTTCTTTCTCATTGCTGTCACACACAGCATGTTTCACTCTTATTAAATCTTCACTGCCTCTTTTTATTTCCATTCTTGACCCATGTCTTTCATCTTCATTGCTGTGCATGGCTATGCTTACCACTCTGAGATTATTCTCAATTAGTATTTATTGTTACGATTGCATATTACAACCCCATCTAATTGATCTCTATCTTATCTTATCAATGTCTATGTGGATCTTATCAAGACTTCTATCTTATCACATCATGTGACCTAGTCATTTCCACAGGACTGATCTTATCTTATCTTATGATCATATCTAATCATAGACATGTGCTATTCCTTTTCTTTGGCATCATCAGGAAAAATACCTTATGCCATAGTATGCTCTTTGTTGATATTTGACACTATTTTATGTCCTTTGAATCCTTAATGCACAATTTTCTGGAATGGTAGAAAGGGAAAAGTCCCTTAAAAAAG
>JBBPJZ010000185.1:0-30627 GCA_038089015.1 Chalciporus aff. trinitensis
CTGTCACATACATACGAATCGTGCATTCCGTACTAACCTGGTCAACATGTCTTAGATTTAGAGAAACGCCAACACTATGTTGCCGAACGGAAGAGTTCGGCCGAGAAAGAATAAGCTCGAGAAACTTGCCGATACCGTTGCTAGTGGGGAAATATGTGCGGAGCCAAAAGGATGATGTATGTAGCATCAATTGCAATGATGGACATTTGGAACACGTTCTACACCAGGTCTCTCTCTGAGGTGTTCCTGGAACTCATGGGGAACACGAAGATGTAGATTCTCAAGACAATCTGCTCTCCATGTCGGAAACTAGGTTGCTGACGAAGTGGGACTCATTTGGAGTTAACTGTGCTAACTCGTAACGGCCTCATCTGCCCTTGTCTTCTGCTGGTATTTCACATGTCCGCGGTTGTCACTAATGGTTCTAAGTGTTGTTGTCCCCGTCTGCTGGACCATGGACAACTTTGACACATCTACGTCTTTCGATCCCGGACTAATGAGCGTCGACCTTTTATGATATACCTTGGAACCGTGGGCTTCATAGTCGATATTCCCCGGGATGCCGTCGGGTATGTGTTCATCCTTTTGATATGAGACGATAGGGATTGGTTGGTGACGCGACATGATAGGCCTGACCATGTTCGCCTGTGTTTGTGTTATCCACGACACTGGACATCAGGTTCAGATCATTGTATACACGCCTTATGTAATATGGCTTCTTGGGAGGGTCTCCAATTCCTTTGGCGTGTAGAGTGAGATGGTCTTCCGTCTTGAATCACGTCGGTCAAATGTTACGAATTAACAGAGCGAAGTTACTCGGCGAAGCGTTAAGCACTCACGCTGGTGAGTAAGGTCCACATCGAGGGAATAATTTAATTACCCCATCGAACACCCTATAGCTAAATATTCGTCGCTATCTGTTTACAATTTTCTCGATCTGGCGTTGAGATTATTCCACTCGTGTCTGCGATGACGATCCAGACGACCGTGGCTATGTGGCCATTGTCAAATATGAACTACGTTGTTGAATTCATGATACCCATTCATTGAGGTAGTAGTCACCTAGCAGTGGTGCACGATATCTGAATCGTCGTGATGAATGGATGGGCGGGACAGCATTGCCCTGCTTGAAGTTCGTGTGGGTTCATCAATCAAGGACAAATGTCGTCGATATCGGTCAGAAATCGTAGAGAAATACCATCATATATATATGAGCCAGTAGAACACGAGGACAACACAAATCATCGAACAAAACTATGCTCCAATGTGAATGAACAAGATCCGCTGATACAGTGACGGAGCTGGCTGCGCAGCCCTCACTGCCTTGTGCAACGCGACCGCGGCATGCGTATGATCTAACCACCCAGACCCAGACATGTCCGCCAAGATTCGATAGAACTCAGACATGATCTTCTTCCCTTCCGAGTCATCCACAGCCCACATGGTCCCAATCACAGAACGAAATCCGATAAACTGCATTGCAGCAGCGAGATGGATGGCTTCGTCCGGACTGTCCTTGTCTCCAACAGTGGTATGACAAGCAGACAGGGTAGCGAGTCGGGTGTGCTGTAAGTCATAGCGCATGATATCTTGTACCTTCCACAGCCCATCGCTCAGTGCGAAGCCAGATTCAAATGCCTGTGCTGGGTCCAGAACCCCATGGCAAGCCATATGGATGAATTCACTTTGTTGGAGTTCCTTGCAAACTCTCTCGGCTTGGGCGTCCTTCCCTTCGATGCATGTGAACGTCGTGCTGGTGTGAACCAACTCCCCGATGCTGACGAGTTCAGCATAGACATGTTCGAGTGTAGCCTCTCCAGGAGCCTCTCCGTTCCCCACGGCCATGAAGCGAGGCTTTGCTGTGGTAGATTCCAGTGAGCGTCGAGACCGAATAAGTGCGGTCAGTGTTGGAGTGTAAGAGGAGATATACAGATTGGAGAGATTCGGTTTCTGCAACCTATATTCACCAGCGGCATGAAGAGGGAGGAGGGAAAATTCGGCAGTAGGACACCACCAAATGCGTGACCGGCGGGGACAGAATTCCCGGAGGGCTTGGACCACTGGGCCAACAACCTTGTCCGAATGTCAGTCAGAAATTTTAGAGGAGTTAGGCAGTACGACCAACCTGATCCCAGAGATCTCGTAAAATCATCACAAGCTCTTTTTGCACGTCTTGCTTTTTACCCTGCTTCGTGAGGGCACCGAGATCCAGTGACCACTGCCGGACGTCTTGCTTTTTAATCTGGAGCGGAATGTGGATGGGGTCTCTATCGTGACAAACGATGAGTCCATCACACCCATATTGGCTGGCATTGATGATGATGACAGGGCCTCCGCTGGCCGCATTTCGAAGGGCTGAATAAAGGGGAGGAAGGAGGAAACGTGAGTGGCCAGGTAACTGGCGAATGTCGTCCACGGTTTCTCGTAATTGGTTTGTAACGTGCCATGCACGATCATCCCCGGGATTGGAATCGAGGATCTTACGAAGCTCGCGAGAGACCGACACAAATTTCTCTCCCAGCCTCTGTCCCTCACCTCCAGAAGCAATGACGTCGTCGACAGGGGAGCGGAGACGAGTGAGCTGGCTCCAAAAAACTCCACGGCCCTGTTCGAGAAGCTCGACTGCATTCGTGAGTGTGCCATGACGAATCGAAGCCGAAAATGCATCCACTGGAAGAGATGACAGGCGGTTCTTGAGAATCGTGAGGTGCTGGGGCAAACACGGAAGAGCAGAAAGATGGGAGACAAGCAGTCGGAGGGATGTTTCATAGGCAGAAAGTATTGTCTGATGGCCAACTTTTTCGGCTACGTCAACCCAGGCATGGGCTGCATTGAGGTCGGCTGCAACTACTGGCTGTGACACATGTGAGAGAGTAGAATAGAGTGTGAACGCCTCGTCATAAACCTCTTTGTCGGCCTGGGGATGCAGAAGTAGGCAGTGTGTGACACCCCACAGAGATGAAGATCGATCAGGGTGTCCTTGCGGACGAAGGTTGAGTGCACTCCGGTTGAGCATGATGGCCTCGTCGAGGTCTGCAATCCCTCCCAAATGACGGAACCGAATTGCGAGTGCAATGGCGAGATTGTTGAGTCCGGATGATCGATTGCTGTGTCCTTGCGGGAGAAGCTCGAGAGCACTGCGGTGAAGAATCATGGCTTCATCGATGTCTGCAATCCTTTCCAATTTCTCGAACCGAGTAGCAAGGCAATTCGCAAGATTGCTGAGTGACCCTGATCGGTCTGGGTGTCCTTGCGGGCGAAGCTCGAGTGCATTGCGGTAGAACGTGATGGCCTCCTCGAGGTCGGCAATCCTTCCCAAATTATTAGACCGAATGTGGAGGGAAGTGGCGAGATTGTTGAGGGACTTGGATCGGTTGGGGTGTCCTTGCGGGAAAAGCTCGACTGCATTCCGGTGGAGTGTGATGGCCTCATCGAGGTCTGCAATCCCTCCCAACTTCTCAAACCGAGTCTTGAGGGAATTCGCAAGATTGCTGAGTGACATTGATCGACCGGGGTGTCCTTGTGGACGAAGCTCAAGTGAACTCCGGTGGATTATAATGGCCTCGTCGAGGTCAGCAATCTCTCCCAAATTCTCATACCGAGTCTGGAAGGAATTCGCGAGGTTGTTGAGTGAAATTGATCGGTCAGGGTGTCCTCGTGGACGAAGCTCGAGTGCACTCCGGTGCAGTGTGATAGCCTCCTCGAGATCTGCAATCCTTCCCAAACAATTGAACTGAGTCTGGAGGGAAATGGCAAGATTGCTGAGTGATCCTGATCGGCCAGGATGTCCTTGTGGATGAAGCTCAAGTGCGCTCCGGTGGAGTGTCATGGCCTCATCAAGGTCTGCAATCCCTCCCAAATTCTCGAACCGAGTCATGAGGGAAGTGGCGAGATTGCTGAGTGACATTGCTCGGTAAGGGTGCCCTTGTGGACGAAGCTCGAGTGCACTCCGGTGGAGCATGATTGCCTCGTTGAGGTCTGAAATCCCTCCTAAATTTGCGAACCGAGTCCAGAGGGAACTGGCGAGACTGTCGAGTGACAATGATCGGCTGGGATGTCCCTGCGGGAAAAGCTCGACTGCGCTGCGATGGAGTGTGATGACCAACTCGAGGTCGGCAATCCCTCCCAACTTCTCGAACCGAGTCCTAAGGGAAGTGGCGAGATTACTGAGTGAAGTTGATCGATTGGGATGTCCTTGCGGGAAAAGCTCGAGTGCACTGCGATGGAGGGTGATGGCCTCGTCAAGGTCTGCAATCCCTCCCAAATTCACGTACCGAGACCAGAGGGAAGTGGCGAGATTGTTGAGTGAGGATGGTCGATTGGGATGTCCTTCTGGGTAAAACTCGAGAGCACTACGGTGGAGATTGATGGCCTCGTCAAGGTCTGCAATCCCCCCGAATCTCTCGAATCGAGTCGTGAGGGAATTGGCAAGATTGTTGAGTGAGGGTGATCGATTGGGATGTCCTTGCGGACAAACATCGACTGCACTCTTTTGGAGCGTGATGGTCTCGTCAAGGTCTGCAGTTCCTCCCAACTTATCGAACCGAGTCTTGAGGCAGTTCGCGAGATTATTGAGTGAAATTGATCGCTTGGGGTGCCCTTGCGGACGAAGCTCCAGTGCTTTGCGGTGGAGAATGATGGCATCGTCGAGGTCTGCGATCCCCCCCAAATAACCGAACCGAGAGTGAAGGAAGAGGGCAAGATCGCTCAATGGGTCCACTCGGTCAGGATGTCCTTCCGGAAGAAGCTCTAATGCTTCGCGATTGAGCGTGATTGCCTCCTCCAGGAGGGGCATCTCCCCCACTTGACGGAACCGATGATAGAGGGTAATTCCGAGGCTGATAAGCCCACTGGCTCGGTCGGGATGACCGTGGGGGAGATCTGCTAATTGAGCACGGTAGAGATCAACATTTACATCAGGCATGGACATGGCGCGGTGGAATGGACGAAGGTGAACAAGCGACACGAAGTGTGAGGAACGACTCTAATTGATTGCGGAAGGTGTGTAAAGCAGCAACAGTAGTATTAGACCTGCTAAACGTTGAGTCTTCGTGATGTTCTCAAAAAACGATGCACTCACCGGCGGGCGGGTATGGGGGGAACTGAGAAGGAAGTGAGGAAGGCATCCGCGAGGGATAAAGATGATTAGCACTGCATCCGAGTACCTCGCGGTGGCCGTCGAGGTTAGCCGAATCACCTAGAATAGCGTGATGTCAGATTTCTTTGTATAGCTGAGGACACCTCGAGCGAGACGGCTAATTACCTCTGCCATTTAGATGCGATTGCAATAGAGGTAGTGAATGCGATTAATAGAGTTGCCAAGTGCACATCCAGCTCGAGCCAAGATATCCTGGAAAGACATCTCCAACGTGGGTCATGGCTTGGAGTCCAGGTAAGTGAGCTGGTCTGGCATTACCAATCGCAACTACTTGTGCAGCGATCTGATTACTCTACAAAATAACCGCATAATTGCACAATTAGCGCTGCCACAAGGTAAGGTCGGGGTGGGGTGTACCTCAGACGTCTAAGCAAATTCAGAGTTGACGTCGTCTCTCTAGGGAGACCACAACCGAACCAAGGCCCGAGGTCGAGAATCAAACACTCCCAGAAAAATATTGCCAGCCTGTGGTCAGGCGTCGCATCAGTGGAGGTTTGTAGCATAACAGATTTTTAACGTACCTCCACATTGCACTCCGGGTCATTGTACGATCTTCCCTCTTTCTTTCGTCTCACATGCCTCTGTGATTGTAGTGTCTTATCGGCTCCTGTCGTTGTTGTGTTCGAATCGGTTTGATCGTCGTACGTCTCTTCCCTTCCCTTGTCGAGCACTTCCGCCTGTCTTCTTTATTTTCTTGTCCTTAGGATCAGCTCGACGCTCCCGGTGAAGTGGTTTCATCGTCTCCAACTTGCTCTTGACACCCTCACTCTACCTGTGGAGCTTTCGGTGCAGCTGTATAGCCGGACGACCCTGGTCGTGTGTCTGTACAGCTGCACCATGTACTCTGCTCGGTTTCGTTGTTGCATTCGCTTGTTCGGCCTCGATACCGTTCGTATGGGCTGATGGAAGGCGCGGGGGGTATGAGTAGTTCAAGTACGTGATTCGTGCTCACCGCGTCACGTTGACAATTTTCTTTCGACTCCCGGCGTCAAGCATTCATGGACTCAATCACCTCTTCTTTCTCTCGTAAGACGTGCTTTCTGTACGAGCTGGCCGAGATTAAGCTCAGCGATCGTCACAGAGTGTGATAAACCGCTGTATTTACCTAGCTGAGATTAAGCTAGGGTAACTAGTGAGTTACATGGAATGTATGCGTGCATAGAACAACGTACCTCAGCGATCGTCACAGAGTGTGATAAACCGCTGAGGGAAATGGGAAGAAAAAGAGTCAAGCATTAAGTACAAGTCAAGGCCCTCTGGGCAGTCCTGGCCCCGATGGCTGTTCAATTGGAGGGAGTTGCTGACTAATATCAGAATTGATGTGTTCTTACAAGTTTAATACTATTGCTATCACTAGACATCCACATCATATATTCTCATAATGTCTTGTGGGTGATACCGAAGGTAGTATGATTAGGTAAGCTACATAGCCACAACCCAAAATATTCAATACTCCCCCTCAAGCACGAGTCTATGGTGAGTGCAGTGCTTGCAGCAAATGCAAGGGGGAAAGGAGATAATCAATGAAATAAACTATACCTATCAAGGGTATCAATAAATCAGGTGTCATCGTGTCCGTGTAGCGTGCAGCATAGGTGCTATGCCGCGGTCGTTACCCGATTTGGTAAGTCGCGACTCAGTAGCGCAGAGCAGATGGTATAGGTGGTGTGCTCGGAATCGAAATTTCATGCGTCCTCGACGATACGGTGGGTCCAGATGGATCGTAGGACGTCGTGAGTGATGGGAAATGGCTGCTGGTGATGGTGTAGGTGCGTGGTTGACCGATTCTCGAGTGTACCATAGGTTTGGCTCAGCATCAGCCAAACCGCTCCGATACCGACTCATTCCGAGTCGCGGTGTGTGCCATTCGTTGCGTCGACCGTCCCGGTGCGTTCGTCGTCCCATCTAATGTGTTCTTTAGCTTCTTCAGCCATCAGAAACTCCCCCTCGACCTCAACTTCTCGACTTTCAGCTTTCGGCCTCTCCCGATCATCTCCTCTCCCTCGTTGTCCATCGAATCGATTCGGCATGCTCGCTGAGCGCTCTTCATCGCCCCCTAATCCCTCTCGACACTCCTGGAGGTCCCGTCGAGCCTGCGTTGCGACGGTATGGCCGCACGACTCTGTTCGTGCAACCTTGCTGTTGCACCGTGCGTTCGGCGCGTTTTCGTCGTCGCGGTCGCTCGTTGCGACTCTGGATCGTTCGTGGATGCTGGTAAGTGGTTGGGAATGGTGTAGGGGTGGTCATGGTACGTCGTCGCCGTCCGTCGTGTTGCGCTGACCGTGTTTTTCGACATCTCCAGTCGATGGTTTGCAGGTTTTCTTCTCCCCCTCCATCGATGCATTTTGGCGCATTTCGGCGTCGTTCCACCTCCTCTACTCGTCTCTGAGCGTCCCTACGGCCTCCCAAATGGTCTCTGCACGTTCGCGAACGCTTGTGACGTGCTCGTTTCGTTCGGGTTCGAGTTCAGTGACTGCCTGGGTCGACCTGGATGGGTCCCAACTGGTTTCGATGGGTCTTTGGCTCGTTTTGAGACTTGGTAAGTCGTCCTGACCGTTTTTCTTCGTCGTCGACACCTCCCGTAGCCTCTACGTGCCCTCTCAACTCCTGGTATGCCCGCTACGACTGTTTCGACCTTCTTCTCGACCCTCTTGATCCCAGCGCCTTCGACCACTTCGTACCCGTTCGAGACCGTTTCGAACTCACAGGGTCAGGTCCTGGCATCGTCGGGGTCATTGGGAGGCTCTGGAGCCTCGCTTGGTCGCGCGTCTTCGCGGCTGGGCGCGTTTCCAGTGTCTTTCGATGGGTTTTGCTGGTCAGTGGGGCTGTTCGAGTCTTTGGCCTTGTCTGGAGGCTCGGGGAGCTTCATCGGTGGGTTTTCTTCGTCAGCGACCTTGTTCGCGACCTCTCGACCCTCTCCCGACTCCTCCTCGACCTCTCGTGACTCCTCTACCTCACTAACTCGATCCTCAGTCCCTCCAACCTCATCAACTCAGCCTCCGATGCATTCGAGCATATCCGGGGGCTTCGACCTTGGCGGGGACTCGTTTGGCGTGCACGACGGACTCCGCACATCGTCGTCACTGCCCATCATGGTTATCGACGCTTCAGCGTCGTCGTCTGCGCCATTGGATGCTCTTGACGCGTCATTGTCGCTGGCATACTTGGCGCTCCACTCCACCTTCTCCCTTTCAAGCGTCGTGCTCTGGGGTATCTCGGGTGAGTCATCTTCTTTGTCTTCTTGCACGTTCCATGCGGTGTCGTCGACGGACATGGTCGGTGCGCTCGTCGCAACGGTCTCGTCCCTAGATGTCTCTGTGCAAACCAAACACCCTGCCCGTCGGCAATCGTACGCAAAGTCTCCATTGTCACGGAAGAGAAGTGACGAAGGAATGGCTGGAGCAACGAGAAACGCACCACCAAAACAGGACCAGCAGGCCAATGACGAAGCTCTGGTACCTCCGAGACGTGAACCTCGATGAACACGAAATTCTGCTTCAAGCAGCGTGACGGAACAACGACCGAATACACAATTATACAGTTCACCAGAAAAAAACAAAACAACTGGCCATTTACGCCTCAAAACGAAAGATTCGTCACCGTCCCCCCATTAGTCCTAAATTGTCCAATGACGCGATCTCCATAGTTCACGACGATTTCTCTCTCCCGTCCAGCAACGTTATTGCGGTAACAGTAGCAGACGTGAGCTTTCCGCCATTCCAAGCAAAATCGAGCGTCATTCCGCCACGGATACGTGCGCCTTTGATCTCACCGTTCTGCCAGTTGGAAGGTAGGGTCGGTAGAAGCGTCACTTGGAGGGGGACATCGAGATTGGCGACGTCGGGGGCTTGTAGCAGGCCATTCTAGTGAAATGGATGAGCAATTGTTCCCGTACTTCGCTGAACACCTCCTCACCAAAAGAGCAGCTGGGTACCCAAAGTTGGCATCGATCTGGAAGATGGTAGATCCCCATTGATAAAGATCGAACAAGTTGGGAGCAAAGTTCCTCTCGATCGCGTACTACCACAATAGCTATGATGAGCACAATGGACTTAGTAAAAGCAACAAGACGCTTACCGTGAGCTCCGTGTAAAACTCAGTTTCGTTGCCGAGCTGAGCCCATCCGGCCGCTCTCCATACCTTCTCCCAGCCTGCGTCGGCGTCTGCGCCAGTGCCATTACCTCTGTGAAGCAAACTAATCTCGGCTGCTGACATGACTTGTTCTTTGGTGTAATTCATGAATGTGCCGTTGACGACCAAGCCACCTTGCAGGGCGGGATCGTAGGAAGTAATAGCATAGCCAGGGTATAGCTGCCGCTCCCTGTGAATTGGTCCAAACAAGAGGGATATAGAAGACGTACACCAATCAAGTGGCTGAGGTGACGGTGGGTATCAGTCGGGGAATCCATATCCACCTTCCATTCTGATCACATACGTTAGCAGAGCCACAACGATAGGTGTTGAGACGCCAAACCTTGCAATTGACCCCACCACCCGATGCGAAGGCCCTTGTCCATCTGCTGACGCTTAGTTGTCACAGCTGCAAAGCGCATTAGACACAGTACTCCGTGAAGATATGTCACGTACCATTCAAGAATTCTTCATCGTTATCTCCAGAAGCCGCATACCCTTTTTCGACCGCGTTGAAAAGCTGCCAAATAAGCTGTTGAGCATGTGCACATCCTATTTGATCCTTTGGTCAGTATAGATTAAATTAATAGCTCGTGCTGAGCGTACCAAATGTAATTGGGACCTGCTCAGGCGAGTTACAGGGTGCGGTGACCAAGGTCGAATCATTAAAGTGTTCGTCTTCGATAAGTTTCTGCAGGTGGAAACTGGCAACTGACTGCGCAACGGTCAGTCGAGGTGCCTCCAGCTAGAGATTGGGTCCCAAATTACCTTGATGAGAGGGTAGCCTTGGCTTTTCCACCACGCTATATCATTAGTATAATCAAAGTGATCCCAGGCATGGATCATCTGGCACGCGTGAGTGATTCAATCTAGAGCTATATGTTACTAAAAGCAGGCAACGTACCATCCAAGCGTTTGATTCTGAAGGTGGGGGTGTAAGTTGCTTCTATTGACTTGTTACAGAGCAGAGCTTACCAGGGTAATTTGCCCACTGAGCCGAGTTGCCGCTCAGCTTCATACCAGTATGGCCGAAAGTCTGTCATCGTTGAATATAGATCAAGGCTCGAGGGCTCATGAGATCTTACATTCATCTATAGCGATGTCACCGTCAACCAAGGACATAGAAGAGGCCAAAGCTTACCTCGTTGTGGGTTACCCAGCCAGAGCTAATGTTGTATAGGACCCATGCGGTGTAAGCCCCACGGGGAGCCCAAGTATTCTGGAAGCATGTCATTTCGCTATTCTTCCCGTCACATTGGTTGAAAACATACCTCAATGTAATTAAACAAAGGTAAAACAACGTCCATGTTGGTCATCTCGGCAAACCAATAATTCATCTGAATGTTAATGTTGGAGTCTGGGGGCGAGATTAAGTCGGTAGTCATGTTGAATTTCATGATTCCACTTACGGTAATCTATTCGATTTATAGGTCGTCCCAATTGTGGTTTGACATGTAAGGTAAACATAAAGACTCACCCGCTCCCCAAGGGTTCGATGATCCATCCGCCCATTTACCTTGCAAGTTCGCCGGCAAAGCCCCTCTAGCGCTGCTAGCCAATAAATACCTTCCATAATTAAATAACAACCATTCCAAATATGCATTTCCGACGTTTGTTTGGTATGAGGCAACGATCTGGTCCGTAGGCGTATTAAAGTCAGGTATCTGACCAAGCGAAAGCGAGAATGGATCCATGATAGATTTGTAATCGGCGACGTGTGTCCCGAGAATGGAACTGTAGCTCTTAGATCCGAAATTGGCAGAGGACAACAAGCCGACGAGGATGTTATGTGGATCCGGTCCTTCGAAAGAGTAGTCGGTGGCAGCGGTTCCGGCTGCCATGTTGTAGTTGGTGTCACCAACCCAGGAAATCCAAGCTTCGGATGCGCCGCTCACGGAGATAGTGGCATTGGGGGGATTCGAACCGGGGATTGCGGAGCACGAGATAGCCCCGCCTGGTGCTTCTACCTGGGCGAGGATCTCATAAAGCATCCCAGGGTTGTAGACATACCCCCGAACGCTAAGCGTTGAGCCATCGAGGCATGTCACGTTGGGCGTCGGAAGCCCAGTCTCCGCACTAACCGAGAATGCATAAGAGAGCGATGGGAGTGTCTTTGCCGTGGAGTTAACGTGTTGCACACAAGTCTGAAGGGGGTGCGAGCAGAATGTCTCCCTGATATGGGGTTGGTCTCAGCTGATCTCGAACGGACAATAATAGCGAACCGTACCTGTAAAATGTCGCATTATTCTGCGACCATGTGGTGCGTGAAACAGCTTCGTCCAAGTCCAACCATCTCCAGTAGTTTGTCACTGGACCCGAAGTGTTCAAGTTCGCCAGCAAATACCCCGCACCGGCATATGTGCCTATATACGGCCCGCCCGGAGAAATTGCAGCCAATTATAATGAAGGATGTGAATGAGCATGAGTGCTGAGAAGGCCCTTCCTTGCTTACCGTAAGCGCCAGCATCGGCCATGATCTCTCCAATATCTTCCCAAGCCCATTAGTTCGATGGATGACAGTTATGGGAATATTTAACTCACAGGGAATTGTTCCATTCGGGCTAGAGAAGATCGCCTGACGGATGCTCTGCATGTCTGCAGCAAGTTGGGGTTGTTGGGATGGCGGACTGTTCCCCCCGTTGTACGACTAAAACACAAAGTGGATTGTGAGTATTCATCCGACACCCTTTACACCAGTATTGGCCCGAGGATTATGGGAAGTGCATATCGTTCAAACACTTACAGGATCTTGGAAAGGTCCTCCTGACCATAGGGATTCAATGTTGAGTTGAGTAGATTCTTGTGAGGTGCCTCCGGGCAACATTGCTGCGGAGATCGCGCAACTTAGGCTTCGATTTGTACTAACAAGAAGTTACACATACCAGCCAGGTAACCGTTTCCGACTGGCAGAAAATCTTGGGCCCATATTGTTCCTGGTGTCGTGTACCAAAGGCCATTCCCAGAAGATGGGAAACCAGGAGGAGTAGAACGTGCGAGAGAGGCGCAGGTTGCGACCGAGACGAGACAGTAGAGGCGCTTGAACACCATTTGCACGGAATCCGGTAGATAGTCCGAAAGAAACTGGAAGAGAGTGAAAAAGCAGACCCAGAGCCGACCTCCCAGCAGCTCCAATGGCGAATCCATGCTTTTCAACGAGAGACTTTAAGTCCCGAGCAGAGTAGGCGATATTAGGTTATGTCGTTCCACGAAGTCTCTACGCGATGAACCAGAAGATCGAAGCTATGCGCATGCGCTTAGGCTCGGAAAGGACGCTTCCTCGACCAGGTGATGAGGGCGATAGTGCAGGTGACAGTCTAACTTCCCTAGGATGTGAGCAAGACGTGAAGGTGCATGTGAGGATGGAGATCAATAAAAGGACGGACTGACCTAAATTGAGACAGCCCCGTACTGGAACCGGGTGCATGGCGTCTCCACCCGGCTCTGAACCTGTCCAAGTGTCGCGACCGGACCGCTCAATCCCAAACCCGCCGTCACGTGCAGTATACACAGTGGGATTCAACTTTGACACTTCAGAAGGAAACCTTGGAGAAAGAACCAGTGGGTAGAACGAGAGAAGAATACACTCAACGCTGTCCGCGCTAAAGTGAGCTCGGCGCTATTTACCACACGATTCCGGTCGAATGACGCACGTTGATTAATCGAGCGCGAATGGCAAAAAGCTTGTTACGCTCAATCGAGGCTCATACTATCTCCCTACGGTACACTTTACATCGCATTAATGGGGTAGTGGTAACCTGGGTCGTTGCCATCGACCCGCCGGGGGTTCGATTCCCCCTTAATGCATTCAATTTTTGATTCCTTTCAAAGCAAGCGGTCCTTTTTTATCGCGGAGCCAGCTTCCAACTTCTTCCATCGTCTCTGACATGCCTCCTTGGGGTCATAGTCACAGTGTAACAGTGCTGACTCGAATTCGGTATGGTCCCTGAAGAAGGGATCAAGATCATGGTGTCATTCGCTGACTTGCCCAAGAAGTTCAACCTGGAAGAAGCTCCAAGGTGCGCCGACATCCAACTTGAACGCAAAGATTACCATTACCGCAAATGACCCTCAAAGGGACATTGGCACGCAAAGCTGAAGTGCTGGGCGTGAACGTTTGAACCATCGCAGAGCATGTCCATACATATCTCGCGATTCCCTTCAGACATCAAGTCCCGAGGATACTGGGACAGTACTATAAGGCGCTGCCGCCACCAAGCCTATGCCTGACGCTACTACAGCGACAAACTAATTCTGCGCAGTCGTGAGGATAGCACTCCCCCACCTTTTTTGGCTTCGGTCTGCAGGCCAGGACAGCAGCTCCACCTACGGATGACCGATTCTAGGCAGTCGGCTCCGCGAAACAGTGCACTATGCGTCGGACAGTGCCCACCCTACACTGGCCCAACATGCCTCCGGTGTCCATGGAGTCGTGGGTACCCGGAGGAGATTGGCTATAGCCGCCAACCGAGAAACTGTCCAGTGGGAATAGGGAGCAGATGAATCTCGTGATCCTTACTGACCGTTCGATCGCCGTACATAAGGAAAGAGCTCGCCAAGAATAAGATCATGATGAATTTCCTTGTGCGATACTCACCGCCCCGGCAGCGTGCTCAAGGATGGACGATTGCAGTCTTACCGGGCCAGGAGCGTGACCCTCTGACGGCCTCCTGCAGCGGGTTCCAGCATCATGAACGGGCATGCATACCCGGTACGGGTTATAATCACATGAATGCCCTCTGTCATAATTGCATCAGATCGGAGTGCACCCCAGTACGCACCACGTGTTATACACACGTCGTCAGGCCAGGTCATTCATAGGAAACACCTCTCATGTATCACTCCACCTCGTCTATCTCTGTGAAAGGAACGTAAGCCTAACAACACGCAGGCACAGACGAGTTAATGAACGAAGGCGAACAGGGCAGGGCGGGAATGAAAACCCTGCAAATACCGCAACGCCTCCACAGTGGTACAAATGGTAAATCGACGGTAAAGTGTATAACCAATGGGGAAGGAACCTTCCATACCAAGGTCCAAGATACATATCTATGCAATGTGATGCTAGATGGACATTGTCTGGATAATGCTGGAATAATTAAACATGGTTCTTGCAAGAAACCCAAGGAAACCAATAAATCAAAGAATGAGTTTGACTGAATGAAAAAAGTGTCACTCAGGCGGAGAGGCATGCCCACCAACGATCGGAATAGATCCGCTGGGTATGTTGGAGTAGGCGCGACATATGCATGTAGACGGGAAAAAGAACGCGTCGCGACATAACGCATGCCAGATTAAGTACTCCTGATATCGGGGTGTAGGCGTGTCCATGAGGAGAAAGCGCGGTGATCGGAATGGATGGAGCTCTCGTGTTTAGTACGAAAATATCATCAACCACGGGTTGAGGATTATCTATAAAGTAATCGGTCAGCGCCCATATCAATGGAATGTGGGATTCGAGATGGAAGTTAAGAACGCAGGTCGATATCGCAACTTCTTCCACAAGAAGGCCGCAAGCACATCCAGAAAACGATAGTGTGAAGAACAGGTTAATACTCACGGGGAATAGTATGTGACAGGCGCAAACGATTCTATAACAGGGGCGTGTTAGTGTCCGAGCGGACATTAGACGAGGAAAGAACTCACGCCAGAGGAAGGATAACGGCCCAACCATTTCCCGTTAGCTGCCACTCGTACGGAACCAGCGGTGTGCTAACGATGACCATGCCCGCAATAAGGATAGTGCACACGAGGAAGGGAAACCAAAATCTGCACAAACGGGCCGCGTATCAGAACGGATGCCATATTGTACCCGTAGGTGACGCAAAAAATACCGGGAGTACGCCACGAAAGCTTACCTCTTCAGTATCCTGGGTACTTCCTTGAAGAAATTGGACCGTTCAACTTCCTTCTTTGTAGCAGTCCATGTGATGTTATATGAGAATAAATGCGCGAGCATGGCCAGTGAGAGCGGAATGCTAAGTCCGCCGAAGAAGAAAAAACTAGTCACATGCGTTGAGCTCGTTCGCACAAGGCAGCCAAAGAATGAAACCCGAAGCTCACAAGAATGGCATCCACATCAGATTTTCCAACATGGCCCACACAAGGTTCTTCTCGCCGAGTCGGTACTGCAAGAGCGTGTACCCGAGGTTTCCAAGTCCGAAGAAGACGACTGTTGTGGCAAGCCAGATCTCGAAGCTGTGCATGTAAAACCCGTCGACGGGGAACTGGAACCCAAGCAGGAAGTAGTTGAGGAAGGAAAGCGTCATGCCGGCGGAAAGTCCATCTTTAGACAAATGGCAATGGGTTTGAAGCAGAGAAACAAACGGAAGGAAACGCACAGTATGAGAACATATCTGGAAGAATCGGTGAAGGAGTCAAACAGATATCTTGAGTCAGACCACTAGTGCAACGTACAAGACAACATAGAAATCTTGTAGTGTGTTGGAGCATTTGACCACATAAATCTGTGGATTTGGTGATTGATAGGCCCCTTACGCCACCACTGCACTATCGGGTTGAACAACAGCCTGTCGCACTGATGAGATCCAAGAGACCCAAATAACTTCAGACACGTACTCGCTGCATCCATAGGCGTACTTTTGCCAGCGATTGAGTTCGTCGTCCACCGTGAGTGAGACACCCTCCTTGAAGCCACCTTTGGAGTACGAAGCCCACCTAGACACGCAGAGCGACTCGATGAAGATTCAAGCTGAATGCACGGTCGGGGACAGCGTACCGAATGATGTATCCGCGGAGTTGCAGTCTGAGAGCCATGTCAAAGTCTTCGCTGACGTTCGATTCCGACCAGATCTTCTGTTTCCCATCCAAAGGATCGACAAAAGCGGCATCCTGCATTGCTTGCCAGCGCAGGAACGCATTGTGGCCAACGAATGGCGCGACTTCTCCATTGGCGCAAGCCATCGAGATACACTGGTTGATTCGACGCGTGAAGTATGCAATACCATTCTCGAAGTAGTGGTGGGCGATTTGCATGACGTCTAAGTGCGTCTGTGAGTACGAACGTTGTCCAAGGAAAATGCAATTCACGAACCGCTCTCGTGTTGCAACACACCCACTTCCTGACTTGCAAGTTCTGCGAATTCGCGGGCTGCATCTCGGAAGCAGTCCTCCGGAACAACCGTATCAGCGTCGACAAGCAAGAGGATGGGACCAATTCGGAGCGAGCGAGCATTCGATGCCCAAGGTCGGTATAGTCCTCCCGATTCCTGGAACACTAGGCAAAAAGAATCACATCAGCGCTACTGGGCAGTGTGGCTGAGAATCCGAAGCTACCTTCTTCCATTGCCAGCTGCAGTGCACGTTCCTCGAGATCTTCAATTACAGGAATTGAAGGGCTGGGGGTATTCGATCCAGAAGCACTACCATTATTGTTAGGAGTCGAAGGCCGAGGCGTTCCCGGTCTGGTGGATGTGCCAGCGCCACTTGGAATTGGAGCTACGTAGGGCGGAATCACGCTTTGGTCATCCCCTGAACGTCCTTCGTATTGTAATCCATGTGTCCCTGGAGTAAGCCCCGCTGCGCAGCTTTCAAGCCCAGATGTAGAAACCGAACCACGGATGTTTGATGACGACGATTCCGATTGAAGACCCTCGAGGATACGCTCCATACGAAGACTCAGATCGAGGGCATAGTTCATGTTCGAAGCCTTCTTGAAACGACCCGCACGTTTGTGCCCTAAGGACTACCCCTCAGCCATATCCATTATCATGGATGATATGATGCGCACCTTGTGGGTTGCTCTTCGGATTGTATGTATGCGCCGGGCGAGCAACCCAACCGATGTTATGAGTGGCGTAAAAGGATAAACGAGCAGCAGCGTCGGCGGATGGAAGCAGGCGTAGGCCATCATCATTCACGAATATAGTAGACGTCCCACCCTGACGAGCGTAGGTTTGCATAGCACGTTTTAGAGACTCTATTGATGGTGTCCTAGGTTAGGTAGTTCAACATCTAGCAACGATGGAATCAACGGTGGATCTCACAGAACTGGATCCAACCCTTCTTTGTAAACCGGCATTTGGATTGTGACGTGAGGCAGTGCAGCGTCCACTTCCTTGTTTGGCGCAGGCGGAGTTGCAGAATAATAGCGCGAATTCTCGTAATATTGTGCTATCGGACCGACTGCCATGGTGACGTTTTGGATGAGCTGAAGGGTGAAAAACTGCAAGGAAGATGCCTTAATTTGGATTGATGATACGATGGACCCGGATCACGAACCAGAGAAATCGCAAACAGCACCGGGACAAGGGCGAGAAGGATGAAGTGAGTGTAATCCTGGTCAAGGGTATACTCTTGTACGACGATCTTGATACCGTTACCAATGAATACTATAAAGAATGGAAACACGGTTACTGATCGACGACCTCTAATAGTACCCAGGGTAAGGTTGCTCACCGACAGCAAGACCCGCGGCAAGCCCATTGTAAACAGGTGCATAAAGCGCTGTGGTGCGTTTTGCTGGCTCTTCGTTCGCCTTCTCGCATTCCGATTCGGATATTGGCACTTTGCGCCCATACCACGTGCGTTTAAAACGTGGTGGTGTGGGAAGTACTTTCTCTGACCCAACTTCAGGTTGTTTCACCGGTACTCGCGGAGTACCTGTATGGGAATGGGAATGGGAGTAGGAGTGGCCGGAGACAGAGCCAGGGACCGAAGGTGCAGTTGAGACCATCGAGGAAGTTTGAGCAGGCCGATTGCGCCATAGAAGACGAATGAGACGGTCCTCGAAGTCACGCGCAATGGGTACGATGGTGTCCAAGGAGTCAGACCAGACGACGAGAACACGCTCATCACGCTAGAAACCGGGTAAGCCGCCACGCAGGAGAGTCTGACAACATGTTACGCACAATGAATGCGGCATTCTGCTCCTTGTCTGCCTGAGGGAGCATGACCATTGTGTCCATAATTTGAATGCGAGTATTTGCATCGACATAGATACAGTCGGCCTTGTCATCGCTGACACACTCTGCTAGAGCAGCGTGCACAGCAGCGCTCCTGACTTTGACAGCCACTAAGGGATTGAGTGCAGCAACAGCGGCCTCGAACGGTTCGAGGGCAGCGACTTCGTAGGGAAAGACACGAAAAGAGCCGTCGTGCGTGCGGAGACATACGCCTGGTGGGAGGGCGTCTTCATTGGGGCGAAACCAAGCGTCACCTTGGGTTTGTTTGAAGATCCAGTGTAGAGTGGCATCGTATCTGTCGTAGTCCATGATCTTGTTGGCGCGACTGCAACAACGACGACGATAGGTGTGCGAGGCGGAGCAGGTGACGAGCTTAAATGGCTTGGACAGAAGTGGAGGGGGATTCCGAATATGGTACCCAATCTTGAATCTTAGATTGATACGCGAAACACGAGTCGTTGCAGCCAAACATGGAAATGGATATGACGCAAATGCGATATCCTTGATCGTATGAGTCCATGAACGGCGACTATTGGAGTCATATGTGAGTTACCTCCGCGTTGTCAGAGCCATGGCAGACTTCCTTGTGGGTGCCTATAAATTTCGGCGAGGTTGCCATGAGGTCGTCGCGCTTATCATGAATCAACAGTCAACTCACCAACGCAGTCCACATAAGCAACCCTCATTCTCATCCTCCCTGACCATCAAGCCCACCCATAGTATGTCACCTGGTCATCGCCGCCCCACCAGTGGACAGTCGTACAACGCCTCGAGTGAGGAAGACTCTGTCACCGGACATGGAGCCGCACATACCCTTTCACCGCTATCTCCCCCTCGACCATTCTTCCTGGCTTCTTCACGCCCTGCAGATGACTATACACCAACATCCTCCTCCGTAGAAAACAACTCAGATTCTGATCGTGATGTTCCCCCGTCTCCTCCCTCCACTGCATCCCCTCGAAGTTCAATTGCGAGTTCTTCCGTACGCAAGACACCTCGGAACCATCGTCGTCGTTCCCAGTTGGCTCTGAGCGTACAGTCGGGGGATCGTGCCGAAGAGGAAGGAACGTGGACCCCCTCCCAGCTGTACGACGCAGGCTCTCAGCAAAGACCACCGCCATCCGCATACAACTTTCCATTCCAGGAGCATCAAGGGAGTCCAGAGTCATCGGCAGGAATCCTATCGCGCAAGAGCAGCGCTGACTCCATCCGCATGGTCTCCCGCGCGACCGCAGCTCCACCCCGTACGCCACGTATGAACAGGCTGGGCGAGACCGCTGGAGCCGAAGGCCTGCCCTTGCCGCATCCTCCGTTCTTAGCAAACCCGCCTGAGAATTCACCTTATCGTTCCTCAGCTGGTTCATCGTCGCAGTCGACGCTTTATCGGGCGTCCGCGGCTGCAGGCATTGCAGACGCTGGATCGACGTGCATTCCGAGAAATAGCTCCGCCACCACCATAACGTTCCGAAGTCCCTTCCTTTCTCCTGCATCACGTCCCTCGAGTACATGGTCGCCACCAACGTATAGCAACACCTTGCCGTTCAATGCGCCTTCCAACGCGAATTCGACGACTGCGCTTCCCTTGCCTCCTGTCCAAAAGAAGACAATGACATCCACTCGCTTGCGAGAGAAACTGAAGGATGAGGACAAACCATGGCTTGCACTCAAGAAGACGAAGCTCGAGCGTGCGAGCAAGTGGGTCACGTTCGCTGGGCTGTTCATAGGAATTGTCGTTGCGGCGATACTCGTCTTTCGAGGGTACCAAACGGTCCACATCCTCCAAAACAGTCAGCTGTGCCTTGTCCTTGATGACGAGTTCAGTGGAGGGAGTCTGGACACCAACACATGGTCTCT
Source organism: Chalciporus aff. trinitensis (assembly GCA_038089015.1). Lineage (NCBI taxonomy): Eukaryota > Fungi > Basidiomycota > Agaricomycetes > Boletales > Boletaceae > Chalciporus > Chalciporus aff. trinitensis. The sequence continues at coordinate 20,065 of JBBPJZ010000185.1, forward strand.
TGACGTTGAGCTGGGTGGATTTGGGTGAGTCAGAGAGTATTTCACAAACAGAAAATAGCTCACAGTAGCTCACAGAAACGGCGAATTCGAGATGACGACGAATTCACCGAACAATGTCTATCTTTCCAACGGCGAGTTGTACATTATGCCAACACTTACCAGTGATTCCATTCCCGGTGGTTATGGTTCCGTGATGGATGGTTCTACATACACCCTCGATGGCTGCACTGGGACCCAAGGTAAGCCAGTTTCCTGTTGAATTCGCTGGTATCGGTGACCGACGAGTCGGCGACGACATGGAAGGCAATGACCAAGGCGCATTCGTGCTGCCCCACCAAAAAAGGCAAATAACCGGAAACGGAAACACAACCGGCTACGGCGACACCACCACTAGTCCCGCTGCTGCAGCACCAACTGGCAATGGAACAGCTGGCAATGGAACAACTTCTGGCAATGGGTATGGTGGGGGTGGTATCACAGGTAGTGGAAATAACTCGACTAATTCCACCGCACCAACCAACTCTACAACCTCGGCTGGGGGTGGGTCTAATGCGTGCACTGCTGTCTCCTCGGCCCAGGCTGGGACCGTCATCAACCCTGTCATGAGCGGCCGCATCAACACACGGGGAAAGAAGTCTATCAAGTACGGAAAGGTTGAGGTGCGTGCCAAGTTGCCACAGGGAGACTGGTTGTGGCCCGCTATTTGGATGTTACCGGAGGGGAACGACACAACTGCGCCTCAGGGTGCCGGTGTATACGGGGCGTGGCCTGTGAGCGGGGAAATCGATGTATGAGGATTTTTTGCGTTGTGCCTCATGCACGCTTGACATGCTTTGGAACAGATCGTGGAAGCGAGGGGTAACTTGCCCTCGTACCCCGCACAGGGGTCAAACTATGTCCGCTCCACGCTCAACTATGGGCCTTTTGCATCTGGTAGCACGCCCATATCGACCGGTATGTCAGAGATCCCTTTCTGCTGCCCCCTAGTTTTCTCACTGACGAACGATTTCTTCAGGATCCAATAGCGTCACAGGAACCTTTTTGAAGAGTCTCTACGGTTGGGTGAACACGAAGCGAGGAAACTTTGCGAGTGATTTCCACGTATATGCATTAGAGTGGACTGGTTCTTGGATGCGATTCTACACAGACAGTCGCCTCCAGGCGATGATTAATCTGGATATCTCATCGAAGAACACCGACTCGTATTTCTTCAACGTTGGTGGATTCCCTACGGTTGCAATGAACATGTCGTCGGGCAAATATATCGAGGTTCAAGACCCATGGTCGACTGCATACGGCGGGACTGCAGCTGCACCATTTGATCAACGTGAGTGTGCAGTCCATGTTCTGTTTTCGCCCTGTAGCCATTCGACGCCTTCGTAGAGTTTTACATGGTCATTAACCTCGCTGCCGGCGGGACCAGTGGGTGGTTCCCTGATGGAGTTGGTGGGAAGCCATGGTACGATGGCTCAGCAAGTAAGGAACTTTCATCTAGACAACCAAGCTAGTACTACTAACACTAATCCGAACTCTGACAGCTGCAATGCGCGACTTCGCTGGTGCCCAGAGTACCTGGAGTACGACTTGGCCGTCAAGCGCCAGTCAGCGTGCTTTCAGAATGTAAGCCTTAGTCTCCTCCACCATTTGGCCCTTGTTAATGTCTTCTAATTCCATAGCGACTATGTTAAGATGTGGCAACTCTGTTAGAGGGTGTTCTTGGCTTTCTTGGCATGGACAATGATGAGCGGACATTATTTATCTCAACATCTTTTCTTTCTGCGTTGTTTATTAGTGAAGGTGCATAAATTCGACTTTGTAGTCAAACGATAGAAGGATAGCTTGCTGGGTTATCAAGCTACTGTAAGTAAGTAGCTAGACTTGTTCTTGACACTTGGTTTGTTTGTTCGAGTCATATTGTAGATTAGATAAAGGATCGGAGGACAGGGCAATCTTCCGAAATTTACCCAGCCTTCACCCGACTGTACTTCCTGGACAACAAAATGGCCCAAATTCCCCAACCACTGTGGCTCCGATGCGAGAAAAAGCAATTCGAGCGTCGTTCTGCCTTGACTCCGACTACCGCGAAAAAACTCATCGATGCCGGGTTTGAGATCACCGTCGAGCGCGATGATCAGCGCATTTTCGATGACTCCGAGTTCGAAGCGTACGCTTCGCATCCTTACTATCCCCAGCATCCGTTGACACCATTTTCAGCGTCGGTTGCAAATTGGTTGCCAACAACTCATGGCCCAGTGCTCCGACCCATATCCCTATCATTGGATTGAAGGAGCTCCCCGCCTCAGATTCTCCACTGCCCCACACCCACATTCAGTTTGCTCACTGTTATAAGAAGCAGGCTGGATGGGCCTCTGTCCTCGATCGGTTCCACAGAGGAGGTGGATCGCTCTACGATTTGGAGTTCCTCACGGATGCGTCAGGTCGACGTGTCGCAGCGTTCGGTTTCCATGCCGGTTTCGCTGGTGCTGCTGCAGGCGCGCTCGCATTGGCAGCCCAGCGAAAGGGAGTCAAGTTAGCTCAGCTTGAACCGTATGCCAATGAGAGTGCGATGGTCAGCAATGTCAAGGAAGTCCTTGGAGGCAGCGGAAAGGGAGTCAAGGCCCTCGTGATCGGGGCTCTCGGACGATGTGGGCGTGGAGCCGTCGATCTGCTTCGCAAGATCGGTCTCGACGAGTGAGTACATTCGCCGACAGAGTGTGCGATGGCATTCGACGATCATCTTTATAGGGACGACATTCTCAAGTGGGATATGGCCGAGACTGCAAAGGGTGGGCCATTCCAGGAGATCCTTGACGTCGATATCTTCGTCAACTGCATCTATCTCTCGTCATCCATTCCACATTTCCTGAACAAGGAATACATCAACGCCGCTGGTGAATCGAGGAGGTTGGCAGTCGTTGTGGACGTCAGTTGTGATACCACCAATCCTTTCAACCCTATTCCCATCTATAACATCAACACTACATTCTCGGACCCAACCGTCCCTGTAGACCTCAAGTATGCCTCTGATATCGCTTTGTGATAGATTGGATACTGACGACCTGTTCAGGAACGGTCTTCCTCCCCTATCGGTAATATCGATAGACCACCTACCAACGTTGTTACCCCGGGAGGCATCGGAACAATTCAGCACCGATCTCCTTCCTTCCTTGCTCCAGCTTCCTCAGCGACAAACTGCTCGCGTCTGGACCGATGCAGAGAAGCTCTTCAAGGAAAAGCTCTCCGAGGCAGTGGCTGAACTTCACTAAAGTCCGATGTAAAGAATGGATATTAGATATACTGACACGATTAGACTATGTAGATCAAGAATGGGGTTTGGTTACTTGGAGACTTCCAGTTGTCATAGTACAAGCGTCAGACAATCAGGCTCGGCTGAAGGTTTCGTGTTATCACAGAGTATGGGTTATACCCTGTATGGGTTATAACAGAGTCGACTGTACATACATATTATGTAGGTAGGCGGTTTTGATTTAGGTTTTGATTACGCACGTACTGTCTTGCATAGCTTCGTAACATTCGGCATACGGAGCGACTCTGATTTTTTGCATCGTTGTTGATTATCCCTACCTGAGCAACTGGTGAGCGAAGGTTGTCTCATTCTCAACCGTGACCATCAAAGGTGATCTATAGGTTATCCTTCCAAACCGTTCAGTACCATTTTTCTTTCAGGATAGTTGCTGAGAACACACGTAAGTGTCGGTAAATCGCTGGTGTGTACTGACCCTTTATTTCATTCAACAATTTCTCCAGCCTAGGGTAGGGGGGGCGTGGGGACCGGGCATCTGCAAACTGTCTCAAATGAACGCTTAAGCATGGGATTGATGGATCTGATTGGTGGGGAGCTCTTAAGCGTTACCAAAAACGTACAGTTGCTGTCATTGCCACCATCCATACACGGCGACGGATTACAGATATAGGTGCTTGAGAACCGCCACCTGCCATACTCGGCCGCGGTGCCTTTCATGGGTCGGGTGAGCTTCCCCAGTTCGGACCATGTACTGCAGCACCGCCGGTGGCGCTCTGTCACCAACGGGGTGACGCCTTGCCCACCAATTGCCCTTCTACGCAAACGAAAATTCTCTGCTCTTTTTATCTGTCAATGAATGAGTTTTCCGCCTGTTGGCGCGCGTAAACGTGCAAATTCCCAATTTGAAAATAACCCTGCTTGCGAACAGTGGACGTAGATGTTGAGGCGATGCTTTTCAAGGAGCTTGAGAAGGAGCCTGAGTGAGACATTAATTTTTGTCGATGCTTGTTGGGTACTTGAGTCCGAGCCTGCGCCACCATCATAGTGCCATAGTGCCACAGCCGTCCAAACCGCGTTTGCATGAGTGTTAGGAAAATTTATTTCATTCCAAAGGCAATCGAGATTGATCAACATAGCCACTGAATTGCTCGAGCAGAACGATTAATGTCAGTGTCTTCAGGTCCTAACCACTGAGAGTCTGGTTTCCGGACTCTGACTCGGAGGCTTACAGGAACTCAACATTTCACCTCAGAACCCCCATATTCAATGATCGATCGTTTGCCAGTGCATTCTTCTTGCGGGTCAATTCAGTGACAAAGTCCCGAGAAACACAGTGTGAGGTAATTTTATTGGTATTATCCGTACCTGGTTTGTACCAAGTCCGTACCAGTGGCACGCTAGGGTAAATTGCTCGAGAAGCGAGTGGATACTACTAACGAAGTTCCCAACACTACAGGAACCCGGGGTTCAAGACAGTACTTAAAGTGCCCACCGGTGAGATGAAGGTTAGCTATCATCGATCTCGCTCAGGACGCTCTTCGAGCAGCATTAGCTTGCTATCAACGAGGACATACAGATTCCACCCTTGCATCGTGATGTCCGACAGCCTCGTAATGACAGCATGGGCCCCGGGACTAGTTGGTTAGCAGAAAGTTATCCTTGACCGAACGATTGACGCTGATGACATACCATAGGATTGGCTTTCTCTGGTCTGTGAGTGTTTTCAATGATAGCCTTTCACTTGGCACTGGCTCATACTTTCAACAGGATGTACGGTTGCACTCTTGGCCAGTCGATCTACTATTCCGTCTGCTTCCCGAATGATCCGAGGTTACTCAAGTCACTGGTGCGTAGGTTGAGATAATCTCTACAGCCTTGGATCTGATTGTCCCTGTAGGTTACCTTCATTTTGTACGTCTCATCGGCTCACCCTTCTCACTTGATCCCAATGTATGGAGTCTAGCCTGGCCGACACTGCGCACGTGATGGCAACAGGGCATTTCTTCTGGTTTGTGCTTATAAACTGCCACCGACAATACACATTGGTTTGTCAGGATGGGATACCGTGGTAAGTGCAATAATCAGAGGCTGGTGTGATGTGCTCAGTATGCGACCTCTACTGGCAGGGGAATGGTAGTGAGTGTCCATAAATTTAATTCTGGTATGCATGCTCTAGCTCTATATGTCAACCCAGGCCATGCTCGTCATTCACGTGAGACGCGTCCGATGTAAATATCTCCTTTCTAGGGCTAATCACAAACTACATAGATGATAGTGATATTTACTGTGCAATGGTGAGTCGGACACGCACAGAGAAGTTTGACATACTAGACATCACATGCCTTAGCTTCTATTCCCATCGGATCTACGTCAGTGAGTCATCGTCAAAGCAGAGTTCGTGCAGAGTGACTTATCTTGGTAGTTAGCGGGAGGCGAAAGGACGTGACGTTGGTCATTGTACGTTCCAACCCTGGCGGATGGATGCCGTAACTGACTGGTAGATCCTTCTGAAGCTAGCGGCAGCAATTATCGGAACAGGTACGACTCACCATCTGAGCTGCTATGTGTCTAATTTTCAGTTTCTCCAACTTGAAGGCATTGGCATTGGTATGTATCTCGCACGTGTATAAGAAACAAGTTGGAACAGTGACTGAATTGTAATAACGAACCGTCAGGCTTCTGCATCACAAGGTCCGTATATTTGTTCGTTGGCGAGCCAAAAGCTGATTGTTTCCCCCCTCAGTTTCCGTACTGGGTCTATCCGACATTTATTCTCGAATCCGGTGAGCCTGAAGCGGATATGCGATCTTGCTCACCGAGTGACGCTCTACAGTTGATGTTACCTCTGGCAGGGCTCAATGGTGTGGGTGATCTCACCATCACGGGTTCTGTTGTCAAGTACATGTGGAAGTCTGAATTTCAGAGGAAGCGACGTAGCATCGTCCAAGATCTGGCGGTCATCTTCATCAACATGGGTGCATTTACATGGTGCGGAAACTCGATTTTACTTTATTTTATTTTCCCGCGATGTTCATTCATTGTCTTGTATTCAGCACTATCTCTGCCGCCCTTGGTATCATCGTAGGTGTGAAGGAGTCATCACCCAGACATTAACTGACTAGCGTAGTATTTTGCTCAAGGGCACAGTTACTGGGTAGTCGCGATTGGGATCTCAGTGAGCCGAAGTAAGTCGTTTTCCTATGCTGTGATCCATTAACAACACCTTTGTTGCCCCAGTCTATGTGAATTCTATGATGGCCGTGTAAGTAGTTTCTTGATAATCTCTCTAGTGCCGGACTTAGTATATCATAGTATCAACGCGAGAAGACTGGTCCGCGATCGGCCGGGGAAATCCGGTCCACCGAGGAGTGCTAGCATCGAGGTTAACCTTCCGACTGCTTGAATATGATATCTTACGACGGTATTTTGTTTCGACCTTCTTTCTCCTGACGATGGCACACACTTATATTTATCTTCATCGTCTTATATATTTATTCAAATGCATGATTGTACGGATATTATATCGCTAACGACGTAGGTGTACTCATCGTTCAATCCAACACGGTTTAGTTGACCATCAGACGAGCTTACGAATTACTCTCCGACAAATTTCTGGAATCATCCTTAGCGCTGATGATAGAATGGGCGAAGGCGTATCAAAAGAAAATGCGTCATGCAGTCCTTCCGGGAAGACTTGGTGCGAACTGCTGACTTCAGGCCTTGCATTGGTTATTCTTTCGCTGGTTCTAATGAGACAGGAGAGTGCACAGTGCCACAGAAAACTCCGTAAGCATTTCGGAGCTACGGTCCGAAATATAAATCTCGATCTGTGGTATACACTCTTGCCTTTGGATTAATCGACTTTTGGTTTAAGTACTTGCGGTGTCGTAGAGACCCCATCTCATGCCGTATGCGTGTAACCCTCTATTTGTCTGTGGAACTGACCGGTATCGTGCACTCTGCGATTAGTGGTACGGTTGGAAGTTCAATCACTGGTGGGAAGAACTGAATATCTAACCCGCCAATGTCAACCTGAGAGCGGTCTTAAGTGCTGGAGGGGAGCATTGCGTGAGGGATCGGCGGAGATATTGACTTGGATGGAGTGACGAACCGGAAAGTTCAAGGAGACTGGTAAATTGTCCGCCCAGGTTCACCCCGATTGAATTAATGAGATCAAGTCCCGGAGTCTGGGTGTCGCCGTGTCGGGCATTGTACCCTCCCCGGCGTCCCTATTCGGCCACACACGAGTGATACTCCGAATGCGACCATGTTCGTGGATGTGTATTTCTATCGTGGATTCTATTACTTACTGAAGTTTTTGTCGCAGCAAGTGGGTGGCACGCAGAGGAAAATGGTGGGATGAGACAAATCCCGTCTACGGGTGTCTCAACTTTATTCTCAGTTTATATACTGTGCCTACGTCTGAATAATCTGGTGAAATTCCATTTACCAAGTAGGACTAGGCCGAAGGTAGTTTGTTATTGTTTATCCCTAGTCGATACTCAACACTCCCCCTCAAACCTACTGGAGGCCGAGAGATAATGTGAGGCGCTGATGGGATGCTCGTGGAAGAGCTTTTGTGAGTATATCTGCAGTCATATTCTCAGTCCGGCAATCGGTTACGTTGACCGTACCGTCCTGCATGTGGCGCCTAGTTCGGAGGTAGCGCAAGTGGAAGTATTTCGATCGTTTGTGGAACTTTGCATCCGTTGCTATCGCGATCGCAGATCTATTGTCTGCGTGTAGCACTATTCCCCCCTTTGGTTTGTACCCCAGTTCGGTGTACAGATTTCTTAACCACAGTATTTCTTTTACCGCGTGTGCCATAGATACGAACTCAGCTTCTGCAGTGCTTATCGCGACCGTGGACTCTTTCCTTGAACCCCACGTGATCGCACCTCCATGTGACATCATGACATTGCCACTTGTGGACGTCATGTCGTAGTTACTCCCGAAGCTCGCATCGGCATACCCATGGAATACCTTGTTTGGACCACTCTTTGTATATGTGAGTCCTAGGTCCTTCGTTCCCTTAAGGTACCTCAATACTCGTTTTGCTGCTGTCCAGTGACTCAGGTCTGGATTATTGTTGAACGAGCATAGTTTGTTTGTGGCAAACGCTATATCGGGTCGTGTGCCTACTGCAGCATACATCAACGATCCTGTTAGTGATGCGTAATTGCCACTTTCGGCATAATTGGGCTCGCCTCCTTCCTGGGGCTCAAGTTTGACATTCAGATCGAGTGGTGTACTCACTGGGTTTGCATCTTGCATCCCATATCTCTCTAGAATCGATTCAATATACTTTGTCTGTTTAATAGTGAGAGTTCCTCTCTCTCTGTCTTGTGTGATCTCGATGCCAACGAGTTTGCTTGGCTTGCCTAAGTCAGTGATCTTGAAGAGTTTACCTAACTCGGCTTTAATGTGAGCCATCCGCTCTTTGTCCTTGGTGAACAACAATAGGTCGTCAACCCATGCGGTGATGATCTCGATCCCTTTTTCAGTCTTTCGTATGTAGACGCAAGGATCGCTCTGTATTCTCGTGAATCCAATAGTCTTTAGCTTCTCGTTAAGCTTGTGGTTCCACTCGCGACCTGATTGTTTTAGTCCATATAAGGCTTTGATTAGTCGACATAGCCGAAACGTTCCATCATCGAAACCGTCCGGTTGGTTCATATATATTTCTTCTTTTAGGTCGCCATTAAGGTACGCTCCCTTGACATCCATTTGTTGTATTTCCCAGTCCTTGGCTACTGCTAGTGCCAAGATTGCTCGGATAGTCTCGAGTCTAACAACTGGGGCGAAAGTCTCATTGTAGTTCATTCCTGGGACTTGTGTGAAGCCTCTGGCTACAAGTCTAGCCTTGTACTTCAGTAGGTTACCATCCTTGTCATATTTCCGCATGAATACCCATTTGTTTGATATGGGTTTTCTATCCTCAGGGGCGTCAACTAGCTCCCAAGTGCCCATTTGCTCGAGTGTACTGAGCTCAGTTTTTACAGCCTTTTCCCACTCGGGCCACTCGGGTGAGTTCTTCGCCTCTCTCAAGGTTTTGGGGTCTTTTCCCCCAAGGTTGATCTCTGTGAATGTACTGTATACCCTTTCCACTGATGATGGTCCCTTTTCCTCATCCGATTCATCATCGTCCGGGTCTGTTTCCAAATCTGGTAAGTGGTCAGGTACATCGTCTTCATCGTCGATTTCCTCAACAGTTACTTTGCATTTCGCGCTTTTATTCTCACTGTCTGTGTGAGTACTCTTTCTCTTCTCTCCCTGCACAGGTTCTTTATTGACACTAGATGTAGGTTTGCTGTTTTCTCCTGCCTGCTCCCCCTCAAACCGGCCATCTGGTGGCATAGGCATGACCGGGGAACCAGTTAGCAGGAATCGGTAGTTACACGAAACTTTAATTGTTCGCTTAGCGACATTGTAGTATTTGATGGCTTTTGGACCATCTTCATAGCCTATGAAAGTGTGTACCTTAGCCTTAGGATCTAGCTTAGATACATTTTGTTCTTCGTTGAGTACCCAGACTGGACAACCAAACTCCTGCATGTGTGAGATGTCCGGTTGAGCACCTGTCCATTTTTGGTGTGGTGTCATATCAGGTATAGCACGTGACCACGCTTGATTACGGACATAGGTAGCGTGCATGAACACTTCAGGCCATAATTCCAAGGGTAAATTATGAGCAAATAGCATTGCACGGCCAAGTTCGACCATTGTTCTGTTCCAGCGCTCGGATATGCCATTCTGCTCTGGTGTGTAGGGCGCAGTAGTCTGTAGCTCTATTCCCTTGGTAGCACACCAATCCCGCAGATTTTTATTCATGTATTCTCATCCATTATCGGCTCGAATAGCCTTCGGTAGTCGAGCTAATTGGTGCTCAATGTAGGTCAAATAATTCTGTACCTTTGTCAGGACTTCATCTTTAGTCTGCATGAATAAAATTGATACATGTCTTGTGGCATCGTCAATAAATGAAATATAATAACGATACCCTTTCGCTGAAGGAATCCATGCTGGTCCCCAGACATCTGTATGCGTGAGCTCACCAGGTTGTTGGTCCCGGTGACATTCCTTATTTGGAATCAGTTCACACGTTTTCTTTGCCTGGATACATGGTGCGCAATCAAACAGTTGTGAACTCTCTGAGACGGAGAAACCATCAACGAGATTTTTGCCATGTAATTTGCACAGCCCATGAACACTTATATGTCCGAGCTTTTTGTGCCATTCCTCCCATGTGTAAGATCTCTTGATCTTCATGGCAACATTGGCTGAGGACGGTAATGTGG